>JAHUYU010002080.1:0-20957 GCA_030439765.1 Tripidium arundinaceum | reverse complement strand
ATGCAAAGAAACAATGTGTGCAATTTTTTATTTTATTATTTCTATTTTTATTTTTAATTTTTTAGCTTAAGACAAGATTGTTTTAAGTTATTATGCATGAAGGAAAAGGGATTGTATTGAAAATTAAACATGCAAGAGTTCAAAATTCAAAAGTTATGTGGAAATCAAATGAGAAAATTTCTTATGTGCCATCGAAATCTATAACTGTCTGTTCTATGCCAACGGAAATTATTCCCTTCGTTGCCATTGTTTTTCATTTTCGTTCCCTTATCTGCCATTGCCATTACGATCCCCACAATTGCACCATTAGAACATGGTCCCTTCCCTTTTCCTCTCCCAAAAATTGATCTCTTGTTCAAACCGGCAGGTGCAGGCGCAGCTCACCTCAACCTTCCACACCTCCGTGGCTCTACAAGTAGCTGGAAGTGGCATGATGCCGTGAGCAGCTAGAGGCACCCGGCGAGGCGTGTGTGGGGCTGCGGGCATAGCGAGCTGTTCGCATAGGCTATGCATGCTCCAGTGAGACCTGTGTGGGTGAGAGGAAGGCAAGGCGCACGCGGGACCATGGGTGCGATGGAAGTGGACACTCGGCGAGGCGTGGTATACACAGAGGTAGAGAGGACAGCCGTGCAGTGGAGACCGCCATGAAGGCGAGGTACGGGAGGGGCATATGCCAAGGCTGCATGGGTGGGGTAGGCGGCCATGCAGGCAAGGCGGGCGTCAGTGAGTCCTTCATGGGCGAGGCACGCGGGTGGTCATGGGTGCGTCGTGCGCAGTGGAATAGTAGTGCAAGCGAGGCAGGCACTGGCGAGACATGTGTGCCTGTGCTAGGCGAGTGCAGTGAATGCACATCCAGCTATCTCATGCGCGTGCGGACGACGAGCGCGTGGTGGTGGTGAGCGTGGGCTGGCCACCGGTGGTTGCAGAACGGACGAGAGGCTGGCACTCAGTGGCGGCACGCGCGGTGTGACAGAACTGCCCAATTTATACAAGATCAAGTACGGATGTCCCCGCTAGCACGTGGACACTCGCATACTTTCTCTTATATAAACCCGGTAGTCCGCCGAGTGTCCCGAAGACCTCGGTAAATCAACTTCACAACCAAGATCGCATGATTAAGCAAATACACATCGCATGCACGGAGTTTGCAGCGGAAATAAGATTACGAAAGAGTTCACAAATAATTAATATGATACAGAGTTCAAATCTGATTATGGAAAGCAACATAGCTTTGAAATGATACAATAACATAAGTTGAAATACATTGCTAGCTTTAAGTGACATCCTCCAACAATAGCACATAGATGATAAACAAATATGGAGTCGTTGAGCCCAGCGGCACTTAGCCACCATCTTCAACAGGCCGAGAACTTCACCTGCAACATGGTGGGATAAACCCTGAGTACTCGAATGTACTCAGCCAGACTTACCCGACAGGAGAGAAATAAAAAGACTCTCAAGGATATGCAAGGCTTATTTAGTGCAGCTGGTCGGATAGCATAACTTTGCAAAAAGGAGCATTACTACCATGAGTCCTTACCTTCAATATTTTAGTCAAGTGTTAGCGTCAAGCTTATCATAGCTAGATTTGCACCTATTCTATATCAATCACTTGATTAATAAGCATCACAATAGTAACCATATCCAGTTTATCATATAATCATCATAACCATCATGTTCCACAAACATTACTACGATGGTGTAGCTCAAGTCAAGTGCTGACTATCCAGAAGTGATGGCGATTCGAATCGATTCCTAACCAGCTGGTGAAATATTCCCCGCACAAACCAAACTCACCCGCTAAAGTGAGCTACAGGTCACCATGGCACTATTCTGGTAAAGTCGCGGGTTTGACAGGAACCACCGTACCCAGGGGCCATCCGACTGCCAGGAATCAGGTTATCCCTGCCCTTGGGCTCACTCTTCGCGCCCCTGTCGTCCCCCATACAGCTCCAATACGGTGCACTCAGCAGGTCAATTTTCGGCCCGAATAGAGTTAGGCTTCGTGGTCGGAACGACTTATCCTTCCAGCTAAATGTGGGGCATGTGTTCAACATGACCTGAGGGACGTACAACGGTACGGTCCTTAATCGACACAGACGGAATCACCATAGTCCAAAACCCTATAAGACTCCCTCGGTCTCCATTTATCCATCAACACTTGGTTATTTCCATGATAGCAACACATAGCTAAAAGTGACCAGGTAACCACCTATATCTCGCAGGTGACAGGAAATCACCCGACTTCTACTGGTCTAAGCAGGGCTAAGCATATTTTGACCTTCTCATCTAGTAAGGGTATAGGTATTTATATATAATGGACAAGGTAGGGCAAAGATGCACCAACGGTTTCATCCAACTCCTACTACCTAATGCATCATTCAAAAGTTATACTCATGTGCATTTATAAAAAGAATGGGTAAGAGGCTTAGAATGCTCTGGGGCTTGCCTGGAAGCTCGACACAAGGTCAGTTCAGTTAGCTTTCACCATCTTGGTGACATCTTCAGTCCCAGTACTTGCTTTGTCCTTCCATCTTGGGGATAAGTCCACCAAACACCGTCTTCGGGTTCGGCTCCAATATCATGTCCTTCACGTGGTGCATCTAACGTACCTAAATGAGATGCAACAATGCAAGTGTATGAAAGCACGGAAATGCAATAGCTGATGCATCACATAAAGCACTCAAGACTAGTACAAGATCACACTAAAGCATTCAACTTAAGCACATGCACAGAATCTGGACAGCAGCATAGCAGTCAATTATTTTCACCATAACTGAAGATCTAGATATCCAATGGAGGTGATCCTAGACTTTCTGGAACACTAATGAAATGGCCTACAACATTTTTATTACTATCCAGAGCTATATCAAACATTAACTAAGCCAAACAATCCAAACAAGTAATTCTATCCAAACTGTGGACAGAACCTGATGCTAAACTTCAGTGGC
Organism: Tripidium arundinaceum; assembly: GCA_030439765.1. Taxonomy (NCBI): domain Eukaryota; kingdom Viridiplantae; phylum Streptophyta; class Magnoliopsida; order Poales; family Poaceae; genus Tripidium; species Tripidium arundinaceum. The sequence goes on along the minus strand of JAHUYU010002080.1, from coordinate 18,006 downwards.
TTAAGGCTAGTGTTATAGATATCAAACAAACATGATTCTTAACTTTTTGGAAAGCTTATAAAGTTACCTACAACTTTCTTATTATCATCTTAAGATGATTCTACAGCTAACAAGGTCAATTAATTACATGAATGTATCTCTGTCCAAAACATAGACAGAATCAAACATGCCACTTTAAACAGCTATAACTAGAGTTCCACATGTCCAATAATGTGGTCCTGGACTTTTTAGAAAGCTTAACAAATTTTGAACAACTTTATTATTAACACCTAGAGCTAATTCTGCTACTAACAAGGTCACACATTACAAGCAAGGCAACCCTGTCTGGGTTTGGGCAGAAACAGCCACAGTACTTTAAACAGCTATAGCTAAACATCTACTTAACCAAAAACTGTGCTCTTTAGCTTTTTCAAAAGCTTAAGAAAAGTACTAGAACTCACTTATTGACATCAAAGCATGATTCAAAACTTAAATGGGCCAAACAATACCAACATGCAGGCCTATTCAGAATAGGAGCAAAGCAACACAGAGCATTTGTTATTTTTATAGCTCCTAAACTATCAAGCCTAAAATCCTGAAATTTTTTACCAGCCATCAACCATCACACAAGTAGCATGCCACAAAAATTTCACATTTATTTGAGCACTACCACCACAGTTATGAAAAAGGCAAGTAAGACTAGCATTAAAACCCTAACCTGCATAAATCTACTTTTACAACAAAAACTTTTAATCTATGCCATATTATAGATCTACTACATAGATCTACTCACAAGGATTCCAAAAAGTCCTCATTTGCTATTTTTGGATTTTCCTACAATTTACTGTGCAATTTCAAAGTTTTAGCCATTTAAAAGCAATAAATAGAAAAAGAAAAAGGGAAAACACTTTTGCCTCGAGACCCCTGGGCTTTCCACAAATTTTTTGAGCCCAGATCTGAAAATATTTCTCTCTGGTGCTTTCGCATTGGGAACCCTGCTACTGGCTTCTAATTCACTATTGACCTTCTCCTTCTTCTTCGTCGTGACAAGAACAGAGGACGGAGGGGATCGGCCAGCAGGGGGGCGTCGGCCGGCGGCGGTGGCTTGCCAGGTCACGGCCTGGCGGTGGCTCGCCAGGTCACGGCCTGGCCCTGGCTGCGGCAGGCTGAGGCTCACGCCCGGCTAGCCATGACCCTGGTTGGGCCGGCTGCAGCCAGCAGCAGCACAACAGCAGCAGAGCGACTGCCCAGCCTTAAGTGCCGGCGTGCAGGGCGATGGCCCTCCCTAGGTCGGGGCGCGACCACGGAAGAGGCGCAGAGGAGGCAGCGCAAGGCAAGGAAGGGGAGGGCGAAGTCGATGGGTGTGGCAGGGGCTCTGTTGTGGTCGGCCATGGCAGCAGTAGGGAGGTGCTTGCTCGCCCATGGCGGACAGAGAAGGAGGAGGCGAGGAAAAGGCCGAGGGAGAGCGGGGAGGAGTGGGGGGGGGGGGCGAGTGAGGGCGCTCTTAGGCTCTCCTCATTGGCTGCAGGCAAAGGCAGAGGCAGGGGCGCGTGGCAGCCGCGCCCAGCAATGGTGGGGGCGAGCTCTGTGCATGGCCGCCACGTCGGCATAAGGTCGAGCAGGTGGCGGGCGACGGGGAGGCCGGGTTTGGATCCATTTTTTGGCATATCCGGAGCATATTCTGTCATGAGCGTCTATACCAAAGATCTTCCCCTCTGATAGCCATACAAACTTTGTTAAGGGAGTCAAGGCATTAGGGATCTAGTTTAGGAGATAATTAACCTCGAACTTGATGCTGTCAGTGAGTTAACAAGGTTAAGCTAAAGCTCGGTTTTTGGGGGTTTTGGGAGAACAAACTTGGTCAAATTGATCTCAACTTTTTGCATGCTCTTCTCCATTGAGTTGGCTTCAACTTTCGTTTTTGGGTCAACTTGAGTTGCTTAACGAATTTCGGAGAACGCGAGACGTCAACCGCCGATGTCACTGGATTTCCAGACTTAGCCAAATTTTGGACTCCAAAACAGCATTTTAGCGATTCTTGCAAGCTCTGTTTGACTAAGGTAGGTACCAAACTAGCTCTTGATCCTTAAACAAAGTTTGTAGTACTAAACTTAATCTACAACTTTTATTTAAGGTCAAACCTCATATCTTGAATAGAAACCATTATTCCACTTTGGTCAAAGTTGTATCATTATAATACTTGAAACTAGGATTTCCAACCAATCGGGGCATTTTCTCGACCTCGGCTCAACATGCACCCTTCATAACTTTTGTTGTAGAGTTCATTTAGGGTTGTTTGAGCAAGGTGGCAAGGTTGATTGGCTTTCCATGATTTTATTCATTTGATAAACAATCCAAGTGAGCCCCAACTTAAACTTGAATAATGCACCCTTGCTTACATATAGGCCCTTTTCAAAGTGTATACTTGAGTGATGTTAATGGAGCTTCTTCATGTGTCCCACATCAATTTCCATCTACTTTAACTATTGGAAAAGTTTTAGGAAGTTTGGAATCAAAAAGTCACATGAAACGATAAGTTATGTGCTCACTTGGATTGTTTATCAAATGAATAAAATCATGGAAAGCCAATCAAACCTTGCCACCTTGCTCAAACAACCCTAAATGAACTCTACAACAAAAGTTATGAAGGGTGCATGTTGAGCCGAGGTCGAGAAAATGCCCCGATTGGTTGGAAATCCTAGTTTCAAGTATTATAATGATACAACTTTGACCAAAGTGGAATAATGGTTTCTATTCAAGATATGAGGTTTGACCTTAAATAAAAGTTGTAGATTAAGTTTAGTACTACAAACTTTGTTTAAGGATCAAGAGCTAGTTTGGTACCTACCTTAGTCAAACAGAGCTTGCAAGAATCGCTAAAATGCTGTTTTGGAGTCCAAAATTTGGCTAAGTCTGGAAATCCAGTGACATCGGCGGTTGACGTCTCGCGTTCTCCGAAATTCGTTAAGCAACTCAAGTTGACCCAAAAACGAAAGTTGAAGCCAACTCAATGGAGAAGAGCATGCAAAAAGTTGAGATCAATTTGACCAAGTTTGTTCTCCCAAAACCCCCAAAAACCGAGCTTTAGCTTAACCTTGTTAACTCACTGACAGCATCAAGTTCGAGGTTAATTATCTCCTAAACTAGATCCCTAATGCCTTGACTCCCTTAACAAAGTTTGTATGGCTATCAGAGGGGAAGATCTTTGGTATAGACGCTCATGACAGAATATGCTCCGGATATGCCAAAAAATGGATCCAAACCCGGCCTCCCCGTCGCCCGCCACCTGCTCGACCTTATGCCGACGTGGCGGCCATGCACAGAGCTCGCCCCCACCATTGCTGGGCGCGGCTGCCACGCGCCCCTGCCTCTGCCTTTGCCTGCAGCCAATGAGGAGAGCCTAAGAGCGCCCTCACTCGCCCCCCCCCCCCCACTCCTCCCCGCTCTCCCTCGGCCTTTTCCTCGCCTCCTCCTTCTCTGTCCGCCATGGGCGAGCAAGCACCTCCCTACTGCTGCCATGGCCGACCACAACAGAGCCCCTGCCACACCCATCGACTTCGCCCTCCCCTTCCTTGCCTTGCGCTGCCTCCTCTGCGCCTCTTCCGTGGTCGCGCCCCGACCTAGGGAGGGCCATCGCCCTGCACGCCGGCACTTAAGGCTGGGCAGTCGCTCTGCTGCTGTTGTGCTGCTGCTGGCTGCAGCCGGCCCAACCAGGGTCATGGCTAGCCGGGCGTGAGCCTCAGCCTGCCGCAGCCAGGGCCAGGCCGTGACCTGGCGAGCCACCGCCAGGCCGTGACCTGGCAAGCCACCGCCGCCGGCCGACGCCCCCCTGCTGGCCGATCCCCTCCGTCCTCTGTTCTTGTCACGACGAAGAAGAAGGAGAAGGTCAATAGTGAATTAGAAGCCAGTAGCAGGGTTCCCAATGCGAAAGCACCAGAGAGAAATATTTTCAGATCTGGGCTCAAAAAATTTGTGGAAAGCCCAGGGGTCTCGAGGCAAAAGTGTTTTCCCTTTTTCTTTTTCTATTTATTGCTTTTAAATGGCTAAAACTTTGAAATTGCACAGTAAATTGTAGGAAAATCCAAAAATAGCAAATGAGGACTTTTGGAATCCTTGTGAGTAGATCTATGTAGTAGATCTATAATATGGCATAGATTAAAAGTTTTTGTTGTAAAAGTAGATTTATGCAGGTTAGGGTTTTAATGCTAGTCTTACTTGCCTTTTTCATAACTGTGGTGGTAGTGCTCAAATAAATGTGAAATTTTTGTGGCATGCTACTTGTGTGATGGTTGATGGCTGGTAAAAAATTTCAGGATTTTAGGCTTGATAGTTTAGGAGCTATAAAAATAACAAATGCTCTGTGTTGCTTTGCTCCTATTCTGAATAGGCCTGCATGTTGGTATTGTTTGGCCCATTTAAGTTTGAATCATGCTTTGATGTCAATAAGTGAGTTCTAGTACTTTTCTTAAGCTTTTGAAAAAGCTAAAGAGCACAGTTTTTGGTTAAGTAGATGTTTAGCTATAGCTGTTTAAAGTACTGTGGCTGTTTCTGCCCAAACCCAGACAGGGTTGCCTTGCTTGTAATGTGTGACCTTGTTAGTAGCAGAATTAGCTCTAGGTGTTAATAATAAAGTTGTTCAAAATTTGTTAAGCTTTCTAAAAAGTCCAGGACCACATTTATTGGACATGTGGAACTCTAGTTATAGCTGTTTAAAGTGGCATGTTGATTCTGTCTATGTTTTGGACAGAGATACATTCATGTAATTAATTGACCTTGTTAGCTGTAGAATCATCTTAAGATGATAATAAGAAAGTTGTAGGTAACTTTATAAGCTTTCCAAAAAGTTAAGAATCATGTTTGTTTGATATCTATAACACTAGCCTTAAGCCACTGAAGTTAGCATCAGGTTCTGTCCACAGTTTGGATAGAATTACTTGTTTGGATTGTTTGGCTTAGTTAATGTTTGATATAGCTCTGGATAGTAATAAAAATGTTGTAGGCCATTTCATTAGTGTTCCAGAAAGTCTAGGATCACCTCCATTGGATATCTAGATCTTCAGTTATGGTGAAAATAATTGACTGCTATGCTGCTGTCCAGATTCTGTGCATGTGCTGAAGTTGAATGCTTTAGTGTGATCTTGTACTAGTCTTGAGTGCTTTATGTGATGCATCAGCTATTGCATTTCCGTGCTTTCATACACTGGCATTGTTGCATCTCATTTAGGTACGTTAGATGCACCACGTGAAGGACATGATATTGGAGCCGAACCCGAAGACGGTGTTGGTGGACTTATCCCCAAGATGGAAGGACAAAGCAAGTACTGGGACTGAAGATGTCACCAAGATGGTGAAAGCTAACTGAACTGACCTTGTGTCGAGCTTCCAGGCAAGCCCAGAGCATTCTAAGCCTCTTACCCATTCTTTTTATAAATGCACATGAGTATAACTTTGAATGATGCATTAGGTAGTAGGAGTTGGATGAAACCGTTGGTGCATCTTTGCCCTACCTTGTCCATTATATATAAATACCTATACCCTTACTAGATGAGAAGGTCAAAATATGCTTAGCCCTGCTTAGACCAGTAGAAGTCGGGTGATTTCCTGTCACCTGCGAGATATAGGTGGTTACCTGGTCACTGTTAGCTATGTGTTGCTATCATGGAAATAACCAAGTGTTGATGGATAAATGGAGACCGAGGGAGTCTTATAGGGTGTGGACTATGGTGAGTCCGTCTGTGTCGATTAAGGACCGTACCGTTGTACGTCCCTCAGGTCATGTTGAACACATGCCCCACATTTAGCTGGAAGGATAAGTCGTTCCGACCACGAAGCCTAACTCGATTCGGGCCGAAAATTGACCTGCTGAGTGCACCGTATTGGAGCTGTATGGGGGACGACAGGGGCGCGAAGAGTGAGCCCAAGGGCAGGGATAACCTGAGTCCTGGCAGTCGGATGGCCCCTGGGTACGGTGGTGCCTGTCAAACCCGCGACTTTACCAGAATAGTGCCATGGTGACCTGTAGCTCACTTTAGCGGGTGAGTTGGGTTGTGCGGGGAATATTTCACCAGCTGGTTAGGAATCGATTCGAATCGCCATCACTTCTGGATAGTCAGCACTTGACTTGAGCTACACCATCGTAGTAATGGTTGTGGAACATGATGGTTATGATGATTATATGATAAACTGGATATGGTTACTATTGTGATGCTTATTAATCAAGTGAGTGATATAGAATAGGTGCAAATCTAGCTATGATAAGCTTGACGCTAAAACTGACTAAAAGATTGAAGGTAAGGACTCATGGTAGTAATGCTCCTTGTGCAAAGTTATGCTATCCGACCAGCTGCACTAAATAAGCCTTGCATATCCTTGAGAGTCTTTTATGTCTCTCCTGTCGGGTAAGTCTGGCTGAGTACATTCGAGTACTCAGGGTTATCCCACCATGTTGCAGGTGAAGTTCTCGGCCTGTTGAAGATGGTGGCTAAGGGCCGCTGGGCTCAACGACTCCATATTTGTTTATCATCTATGTGCTATTGTGGGAGGATGTCACTTAAGCTAGCAATGTATTTCAACTTATGTTATTGTATCATTTCAAAGCTAGGTTGCGTTCCATAATCAGATTTGAACTCTGTATCATATTATTATGTGTGAACTCTGTCGTAATCTTATTCCGCTGCAAACTCCGTGCATGCGATGTGTATTTGCTTATCATGCGATCTGGGTGTGGAAGGTTGTTTCCGAGGTCTTCGGGACACTCGGCGGACTACCGGGTTATATAAGAGAAAGTTGCGAGTGTCCACGTGCGAGCGGGGACATCCGTACGTGATCTTGTTAAATTGGGCAGTTCTGTCACACCGCGCGTGCCGCCACTGAGTGCCAGCCTCTCGTCCGTTCTGCAACCACCGGTGGCCAGCCCACGCTCACCACCACCACGCGCTCGTCGTCCGCACGCGCATGGAGATAGCTGGATGTGCATTCACTGCACTCGCCTAGCACAGGCACACAGGTCTCGCCAGTGCCTGCCTCGCTTGCACTACTATTCCACTGCGCACGACGCACCCATGACCACCCGCGTGCCTCGCCCATGAAGGACTCACTGACGCCCGCCTTGCCTGCATGGCCGCCTACCCCACCCATGCAGCCTTGGCATATGCCCCTCCCGTACCTCGCCTTCATGGCGGTCTCCACTGCACGGCTGTCCTCTCTACCTCTGTGTATACCACGCCTCGCCCGAGTGTCCACTTCCATCGCACCCATGGTCCCGCGTGCGCCTTGCCTTCCTCTCACCCACACAGGTCTCACTGGAGCATGCATAGCCTATGCGAACAGCTCGCTATGCCCGCAGCCCCACACACGCCTCGCCGGGTGCCTCTAGCTGCTCACGGCATCATGCCACTTCCAGCTACTTGTAGAGCCACGGAGGTGTGGAAGGTTGAGGTGAGCTGCGCCTGCACCTGCCGGTTTGAACAAGAGATCAATTTTTGGGAGAGGAAAAGGGAAGGGACCATGTTCTAATGGTGCAATTGTGGGGATCGTAATGGCAATGGCAGATAAGGGAACGAAAATGAAAAACAATGGCAACGAAGGGAATAATTTCCGTTGGCATAGAACAGACAGTTATAGATTTCGATGGCACATAAGAAATTTTCTCATTTGATTTCCACATAACTTTTGATTTTGAACTCTTGCATGTTTAATTTTCAATACAATCCCTTTTCCTTCATGCATAATAACTTAAAACAATCTTGTCTTAAGCTAAAAAATTAAAAATAAAAATAGAAATAATAAAATAAAAATTGCACACATTGTTTCTTTGCATAATAAACTTGTGTTAGCTTAGTTTTCCTCCAAGGTTGTGTTGTCAAGGTCTTCACACCCCACAAGAATGTCTATGTGGTGTGTAACAACCCACAAGGACACTTATTGTGGTGGCAACCAAGCTCCTCAAACAACAAATCTTGGAAGAACTGAACTTGCACCCCACTCTTCTAATAAAGCTTCCCTTAATAAAAAAAGCAATGACGGAAGAACATGTTTCTATGATAAGTTTCCTTCGGGTGTTTTTGGTCGCTAACCATTTTAGGATAAGATTAAAAAGAATGAAGGGGGTACCATGTCCAAGAACATGATTCTTGCATCGACTCTATCATCTTGATAGTTTTGGCAATGGAAGATACTTCAAGATACACTCCAATACTCACACTTGGCTTTTGATGTAAAGTGACATAAAAGTCCAAGTGTGGGGAGCATATCTTGTCTTGATCCATCCATGCTAAATTCTATTTTGAGTTAGAGATTTGCTTCTTGCCTTGCTCTTCAAAAAGAAAACTTGTTTAGTCTCTTCTTGTTCTCACCCAAAAAAATATATTTTTATATAATTTTGTAAAGTGAGCACAAAAACATCTTAAGAACTTGCATCCTTCGGGTATTTGTCACTAAACCTTTCATGTTGGAAACAAAAAGAATGAATGGTCAAAACAACAAGGTGGCAACAACTTGAGCAAGACGTCATTCAACAATGGGGTACACTCTGAGGGATATCCCAACATTGACACTAGGCTTTAATGTCAAATGACATAAAAATCCTAGTGTGGGGGAGGTTGCCCGACCATGCTCTGCCTCCTCTCAGCTGTACCATTCCCCAATTGCTCGCAGTACATGGTGAACATTTCTACAGGTATAAAAAAAAGTTAATTTGATGATATTTAACCCCTAATGTTTTCCTGAACCATCCTTTTCTCGAGGACGAGTAAAAGCCTAAGTATCGGGAGCTTGTTGACACTCCTTAAGTATCAATTTTAAGTGTCAACTAAGCACAAGAAAGGATATAAATGTAACACAACACCTAGACATAGGGTTTTAATTGACAGAATTCCACGAGTTTTGGTGTTTGTCTATTTCTACAGGGGGCTATCAAGAATTAAGGAAGGAAGGTCCACATGTCATGATTACATAGAGATATTAAGGCCTGCGGTAATTTTCCGTAACAAGGTGGACCTAAAGAGCAACTGGGCCGAAGCAGAGGCGAGACGGACCCTGGCCCAGGGCGCCCACCCTAGGGGCCAGGGCGCCCGCCCCCCTGCTGCAGCCAATCAGGCTCAAGTTCGCGGATTATGCCCCACCGACTCTAAGGATCAAGGAAAACCGTGTGATCAAGGTCGGTTTGATCCGACGGCTGACGTTCATTTGGGAGGCCTATATAAGCAAGGCCCCTGGCCCCCTGGTAGAAGCCAATCCATTATTCATTTACATATTTTCTAGAGAGGATTCGCCTGAGAGAGGTCCCTTGAATGGATCCATCTCATAGGGCTTAGCATTCAAGAGAAACTATTATTAGTTTCTATGTGAGATTAGAATTTATTCTTCTAGATTGAGAGAGATAGAGTGGAGGTGCGGATTGGAGGAAAGCCCGGCCTGTCGGTGTCTTCTCCAGATTGTACCTGCGGGATCAAGTCTCCCAACCCGGGGCTTGCTCCTAGGATTCTTCGGTATTTCGACTTCTAATTCTAGTAAGTTCCTTGTTCTTATTGTTCTTTGGTTTGTGAGTTTACTTTATTCTCTTTGCGTAGAGTTTAGAGTAATCATCGCTAGCGTAAACGTGGTGTTTGGGCTAGGATACTCATAGATATCCCCTGTCTAGCCGGATCCGTGGTTGTAGTGCGGAACGTGACAATTCCGTCGCTATCTTTGCAGTCCATAATCCCGTTAGCAGAATCGGTAGGGTTCATAGGCTCGGGTTAAGCATCCTCTGTGGTGTCTCTTATCCCGTGATCCTCCCCAATAGAGCAGTAGATCATCCTTGCATAGGTTGGAACGAGAGTGCAGTCGTAGTCTTCTCTATACATCGCTCACATCAAATCACCTTGTTTGTAGCCTAAAGGATAGTAGCAATAGATTTGGTTAGTCAGATGCACGCTTTCTCCTAGTGGTAAAATTATAAATACGATAACTCTAGATAACCTCCCGGGTGAAGTGCTCACTGATATCCGTGCGCTTGCGGATCATTCTCTGTCTATGTTAACAAATATCAACAATCGCTAACCATGAAAGTAACTGCAGCTTTAGGGACGCCCATTCCATTACCTGCTAAACCTTCGATTCGCCCAAGCTTGGCTCGCGTGGTCACCAAGTCTAGAGTACCTATAAAAAGCTTAATGTCAGTATCATGAGTATGATTGTACTCAGATGACTTATTCCAACATAAATATTTGGTGGATGCAATGGGATTGTTGGTATTTCTTATGCTAAAGTAGAATATTCCACAAGCGCACAGAATACCGTTGTAGCATTTCACCCGAGAGTATTCAAAAGTATTGTAGAGGAAGATAGCCAACCAAGATGTTTCTACTAACTAGTTTACCTACTAAGCCAAAGCGGGGGTAAGTGATACACATTAAAGTAGGGTGACACACAAAAGATCCACTCATGGAAAGGTACAATGGAAGCGTAGCTAAGTAGGAGGACAATGAGTGAGGGAGCACAAGAATCCTAAGTCACTTCTACTCAAGCACAACTCTAGCAAGGGGCTATGGTGATATAGATAAACCAAGTATAGTAAGGTAGGATACAATCAAACTTCGAGGCGCATCCGCTTAACCAACATAGAAGGTTGATTGATAACGAAATGCAATGATCCCTATGGTTTAATAACTAGACCTTTTGTGGTAGAATACATAGGATGGACAGGGTTGTCACCACCTGCCAACTACCACTAACTATCCGAAGGTCTAGCCACATTCCAAGGTACCCGATAGAGTAAGCACCACACTTACGCTATTTGATACTACCCTAGCCTCACATCAAGACTAGAGCACCAACTAGTGATGAGAAACCCATGCTATTGAGAGCCTACTGTACTAAATAGAGTAGTATAGGCATCACCAAAGTATTACTAAAGAACAAGACTAGTACTTAGAGTAAAAGACTTGAAAGAGTACTCAAATGGAAGGTAGTATATTGAATGGATGAAAATCTTACAAGAGAGATAGAAGAGCTATACCAGACTCCCGATGATTGCTTCCAGACTCTAAGTAGAGCTCCTCTCACTCTAACTCCCACTAGCTCCAACACTACCACTAACACTAGGACTACATCTTGGAAGAGTAGAGAGCTTCTCTTGTGGTGTGTGTTACAAGTGAGGAGTGAGGATCCTATTTATGGCATGAGGAGGAGTAGGGGCTCCCTCCTTTGGTGTGGTGGCCCCTATGGTGTTTGGGAGCTTGGGTATGAAGTCCCATGTCCAATCGAGCACCGACATATCACTGGTGGGTCCAAGGATCCATGTATTGCTTCGTTTGAGCCTTTGATCCTGCACCGACATTGGATCAATGGTGGAGGGAGCTTGGGAATGTGTTTCGTTGTCTTGGCATGGATTGGTGAGGTGGCACAAGGTAGGGCCACGTCGGTCGACCCCACCAGGTGGCCCTTCCTTCCTCCATTGTCCCTTGGAGCTTGAGGTTTGATGTATTTGTATAGTTTTCCTGCATAAGCATTAGTCTCCAAGTACAAGTGGAACTAGGTCAATCGAAAACATAAATTTCTACTATGGTGTTGATTTACTTCCATTTTTGGTGCAATGTTGATGGTCAAAGTTGGTGTTTAGTAACCATCAACAAGCTCCCCCACATTGAACCTTTGCTCGTCCCGAGTAAAGTGTGAAAACAAAGATTCAAGGGCAACTAGATATGAAACAAGACTTCAAAAGATGTGATGGTAGCATAAAAAGATATTCCATGTCATTCCTCGTACTAGTGGATTTTGAAGTGTTTACCATGTGGCCTTGAGCGATTGAAAAGTGGAACAGCTTTGACACCAACTCATCACTATCCCACCATGAAACATACTTGGAGTTTTTGTGACTTTTGTAATTGAAAACATAGCTTGTACTTCTCTTCAAATTCCACTCTCAAGTCGCTCAATGGTGTTTGTATCCTCACCAAGGCATTGATGCTTCGCCTTTCTGTAAAAGCAATCAAGCCCTAATTGTGGGTTTTGGTGACAATGACCACGCGATTAGAGGACTAATGAGGTTTATCGAGATGACAAGCAGGTAAAATGAAAAGGAGGATAATACATGCATTGGTGGTGCCCCCAATTACAAAAGAACATGGCGATGGGCTCAAAGGCATTTAAATTCTTTTATATTTTGAATTTGAGTTTAGGAAAAGCCGTACTATAAAGGGGGATACAATGTACAAGCTTTAATGTGCAACCAAGTGCTCAATCATCCACCAAAAATATCCTCAAATCCCAAGCCAAGACAACAAGCTTTGCATTCTCCTTCTTTTGCTATCTGGCTGTCGCGGCACTGCCACGACTTAAAGGACCGTTGGAAAGAGGGAGGTATTTATACCACTTCTCTTCTCCCCCAACGATGATCTCAACCTTTCCCCAACCAGTGCGACCAGAGCTCTCTCTTTCTCCTTTCTCACTCCATTGGTGGTGCTCAAGCTTCTCTCTTCAATTTCCCTCCAAATCCTTGAGAGATTGAACCTCCAAACTGCAATAGAGAGCTCTGGTCGCACTGGTTGGGGAAAGGTTGAGATCATCGTTGGGGGAGAAGAGAAGTGGTATAAATACCTCCCTCTTTCCAACGGTCCTTTAAGTCGTGGCAGTGCCGCGACAGCCAGATAGCAAAAGAAGGAGAATGCAAAGCTTGTTGTCTTGGCTTGGGATTTGAGGATATTTTTGGTGGATGATTGAGCACTTGGTTGCACATTAAAGCTTGTACATTGTATCCCCCTTTATAGTACGGCTTTTCCTAAACTCAAATTCAAAATATAAAAGAATTTAAATGCCTTTGAGCCCATCGCCATGTTCTTTTGTAATTGGGGGCACCACCAATGCATGTATTATCCTCCTTTTCATTTTACCTGCTTGTCATCTCGATAAACCTCATTAGTCCTCTAATCGCGTGGTCATTGTCACCAAACCCACAATTAGGGCTTGATTGCTTTTACAGAAAGGCGAAGCATCAATGCCTTGGTGAGGATACAAACACCATTGAGCGACTTGAGAGTGGAATTTGAAGAGAAGTACAAGCTATGTTTTCAATTACAAAAGTCACAAAAACTCCAAGTATGTTTCATGGTGGGATAGTGATGAGTTGGTGTCAAAGCTGTTCCACTTTTCAATCGCTCAAGGCCACATGGTAAACACTTCAAAATCCACTAGTACGAGGAATGACATGGAATATCTTTTTATGCTACCATCACATCTTTTGAAGTCTTGTTTCATATCTAGTTGCCCTTGAATCTTTGTTTTCACACTTTACTCGGGACGAGCAAAGGTTCAATGTGGGGGAGCTTGTTGATGGTTACTAAACACCAACTTTGACCATCAACATTGCACCAAAAATGGAAGTAAATCAACACCATAGTAGAAATTTATGTTTTCGATTGACCTAGTTCCACTTGTACTTGGAGACTAATGCTTATGCAGGAAAACTATACAAATACATCAAACCTCAAGCTCCAAGGGACAATGGAGGAAGGAAGGGCCACCTGGTGGGGTCGACCGACGTGGCCCTACCTTGTGCCACCTCACCAATCCATGCCAAGACAACGAAACACATTCCCAAGCTCCCTCCACCATTGATCCAATGTCGGTGCAGGATCAAAGGCTCAAACGAAGCAATACATGGATCCTTGGACCCACCAGTGATATGTCGGTGCTCGATTGGACATGGGACTTCATACCCAAGCTCCCAAACACCATAGGGGCCACCACACCAAAGGAGGGAGCCCCTACTCCTCCTCATGCCATAAATAGGATCCTCACTCCTCACTTGTAACACACACCACAAGAGAAGCTCTCTACTCTTCCAAGATGTAGTCCTTAGTGTTAGTGGTAGTGTTGGAGCTAGTGGGAGTTAGAGTGAGAGGAGCTCTACTTAGAGTCTGGAAGCAATCATCGGGAGTCTGGTATAGCTCTTCTATCTCTCTTGTAAGATTTTCATCCATTCAATATACTACCTTCCATTTGAGTACTCTTTCAAGTCTTTTACTCTAAGTACTAGTCTTGTTCTTTAGTAATACTTTGGTGATGCCTATACTACTCTATTTAGTACAGTAGGCTCTCAATAGCATGGGTTTCTCATCACTAGTTGGTGCTCTAGTCTTGATGTGAGGCTAGGGTAGTATCAAATAGCGTAAGTGTGGTGCTTACTCTATCGGGTACCTTGGAATGTGGCTAGACCTTCGGATAGTTAGTGGTAGTTGGCAGGTGGTGACAACCCTGTCCATCCTATGTATTCTACCACAAAAGGTCTAGTTATTAAACCATAGGGATCATTGCATTTCGTTATCAATCAACCTTCTATGTTGGTTAAGCGGATGCGCCTCGAAGTTTGATTGTATCCTACCTTACTATACTTGGTTTATCTATATCACCATAGCCCCTTGCTAGAGTTGTGCTTGAGTAGAAGTGACTTAGGATTCTTGTGCTCCCTCACTCATTGTCCTCCTACTTAGCTACGCTTCCATTGTACCTTTCCATGAGTGGATCTTTTGTGTGTCACCCTACTTTAATGTGTATCACTTACCCCCGCTTTGGCTTAGTAGGTAAACTAGTTAGTAGAAACATCTTGGTTGGCTATCTTCCTCTACAATACTTTTGAATACTCTCGGGTGAAATGCTACAACGGTATTCTGTGCGCTTGTGGAATATTCTACTTTAGCATAAGAAATACCAACAATCCCATTGCATCCACCAATATTTATGTTGGAATAAGTCATCTGAGTACAATCATACTCATGATACTGACATTAAGCTTTTTATAGGTACTCTAGACTTGGTGACCACGCGAGCCAAGCTTGGGCGAATCGAAGGTTTAGCAGGTAATGGAATGGGCGTCCCTAAAGCTGCAGTTACTTTCATGGTTAGCGATTGTTGATATTTGTTAACATAGACAGAGAATGATCCGCAAGCGCACGGATATCAGTGAGCACTTCACCCGGGAGGTTATCTAGAGTTATCGTATTTATAATTTTACCACTAGGAGAAAGCGTGCATCTGACTAACCAAATCTATTGCTACTATCCTTTAGGCTACAAACAAGGTGATTTGATGTGAGCGATGTATAGAGAAGACTACGACTGCACTCTCGTTCCAACCTATGCAAGGATGATCTACTGCTCTATTGGGAGGATCACGGGATAAGAGACACCACAGAGGATGCTTAACCCGAGCCTATGAACCCTACCGATTCTGCTAACGGGATTATGGACTGCAAAGATAGCGACGGAATTGTCACGTTCCGCACTACAACCACGGATCCGGCTAGACAGGGGATATCTATGAGTATCCTAGCCCAAACACCACGTTTACGCTAGCGATGATTACTCTAAACTCTACGCAAAGAGAATAAAGTAAACTCACAAACCAAAGAACAATAAGAACAAGGAACTTACTAGAATTAGAAGTCGAAATACCGAAGAATCCTAGGAGCAAGCCCCGGGTTGGGAGACTTGATCCCGCAGGTACAATCTGGAGAAGACACCGACAGGCCGGGCTTTCCTCCAATCCGCACCTCCACTCTATCTCTCTCAATCTAGAAGAATAAATTCTAATCTCACATAGAAACTAATAATAGTTTCTCTTGAATGCTAAGCCCTATGAGATGGATCCATTCAAGGACCTCTCTCAGGCGAATCCTCTCTAGAAAATATGTAAATGAATAATGGATTGGCTTCTACCAGGGGGCCAGGGGCCTTGCTTATATAGGCCTCCCAAATGAACGTCAGCCGTCGGATCAAACCGACCTTGATCACACGGTTTTCCTTGATCCTTAGAGTCGGTGGGGCATAATCCGCGAACTTGAGCCTGATTGGCTGCAGCAGGGGGGCGGGCGCCCTGGCCCCTAGGGTGGGCGCCCTGGGCCAGGGTCCGTCTCGCCTCTGCTTCGGCCCAGTTGCTCTTTAGGTCCACCTTGTTACGGAAAATTACCGCAGGCCTTAATATCTCTATGTAATCATGACATGTGGACCTTCCTTCCTTAATTCTTGATAGCCCCCTGTAGAAATAGACAAACACCAAAACTCGTGGAATTCTGTCAATTAAAACCCTATGTCTAGGTGTTGTGTTACATTTATATCCTTTCTTGTGCTTAGTTGACACTTAAAATTGATACTTAAGGAGTGTCAACAAGCTCCCGATACTTAGGCTTTTACTCGTCCTCGAGAAAAGGATGGTTCAGGAAAACATTAGGGGTTAAATATCATCAAATTAACTTTTTTTATACCTGTAGAAATGTTCACCATGTACTGCGAGCAATTGGGGAATGGTACAGCTGAGAGGAGGCAGAGCATGGTCGGGCAACCTCCCCCACACTAGGATTTTTATGTCATTTGACATTAAAGCCTAGTGTCAATGTTGGGATATCCCTCAGAGTGTACCCCATTGTTGAATGACGTCTTGCTCAAGTTGTTGCCACCTTGTTGTTTTGACCATTCATTCTTTTTGTTTCCAACATGAAAGGTTTAGTGACAAATACCCGAAGGATGCAAGTTCTTAAGATGTTTTTGTGCTCACTTTACAAAATTATATAAAAATATATTTTTTTGGGTGAGAACAAGAAGAGACTAAACAAGTTTTCTTTTTGAAGAGCAAGGCAAGAAGCAAATCTCTAACTCAAAAATAGAATTTAGCATGGATGGATCAAGACAAGATATGCTCCCCACACTTGGACTTTTATGTCACTTTACATCAAAAGCCAAGTGTGAGTATTGGAGTGTATCTTGAAGTATCTTCCATTGCCAAAACTATCAAGATGATAGAGTCGATGCAAGAATCATGTTCTTGGACATGGTACCCCCTTCATTCTTTTTAATCTTATCCTAAAATGGTTAGCGACCAAAAACACCCGAAGGAAACTTATCATAGAAACATGTTCTTCCGTCATTGCTTTTTTTATTAAGGGAAGCTTTATTAGAAGAGTGGGGTGCAAGTTCAGTTCTTCCAAGATTTGTTGTTTGAGGAGCTTGGTTGCCACCACAATAAGTGTCCTTGTGGGTTGTTACACACCACATAGACATTCTTGTGGGGTGTGAAGACCTTGACAACACAACCTTGGAGGAAAACTAAGCTAACACAAGTTTATTATGCAAAGAAACAATGTGTGCAATTTTTTATTTTATTATTTCTATTTTTATTTTTAATTTTTTAGCTTAAGACAAGATTGTTTTAAGTTATTATGCATGAAGGAAAAGGGATTGTATTGAAAATTAAACATGCAAGAGTTCAAAATTCAAAAGTTATGTGGAAATCAAATGAGAAAATTTCTTATGTGCCATCGAAATCTATAACTGTCTGTTCTATGCAACGGAAATTATTCCCTTCGTTGCCATTGTTTTTCATTTTCGTTCCCTTATCTGCCATTGCCATTACGATCCCCACAATTGCACCATTAGAACATGGTCCCTTCCCTTTTCCTCTCCCAAAAATTGATCTCTTGTTCAAACCGGCAGGTGCAGGCGCAGCTCACCTCAACCTTCCACACCTCCGTGGCTCTACAAGTAGCTGGAAGTGGCATGATGCCGTGAGCAGCTAGAGGCACCCGGCGAGGCGTGTGTGGGGCTGCGGGCATAGCGAGCTGTTCGCATAGGCTATGCATGCTCCAGTGAGACCTGTGTGGGTGAGAGGAAGGCAAGGCGCACGCGGGACCATGGGTGCGATGGAAGTGGACACTCGGGCGAGGCGTGGTATACACAGAGGTAGAGAGGACAGCCGTGCAGTGGAGACCGCCATGAAGGCGAGGTACGGGAGGGGCATATGCCAAGGCTGCATGGGTGGGGTAGGCGGCCATGCAGGCAAGGCGGGCGTCAGTGAGTCCTTCATGGGCGAGGCACGCGGGTGGTCATGGGTGCGTCGTGCGCAGTGGAATAGTAGTGCAAGCGAGGCAGGCACTGGCGAGACATGTGTGCCTGTGCTAGGCGAGTGCAGTGAATGCACATCCAGCTATCTCATGCGCGTGCGGACGACGAGCGCGTGGTGGTGGTGAGCGTGGGCTGGCCACCGGTGGTTGCAGAA
>JAHUYU010000488.1:0-20462 GCA_030439765.1 Tripidium arundinaceum | reverse complement strand
ATACGAGTTCTAGAAATTTGCAAGTTGATAACCATTGTTCCATCATGCAAGATCATTGCTATTCTTTGACTAATATATGTGCTCCATTACATGCTAATAATGTTGACCATGTGAAATTGATTACTCATGCTGAATTTTCCACAAGAATATCCCTTGCTGAATGTGTGTGGTATGTCGTGCTTGATGAATTTGTTGAGATTGATAAAATGGTTGAAAGTGTTCTTGACATATCATCTATGAAATCTTTCAATAGCGCGAATGGCTGCAAGTTTACATTTAACATCATTGTACATTTTGTTGAAAATAAATTCTATGTTTGTGCGCTTTGCATAACATGTGACAAGTTTGCTGAATTAAAGATGAATAAAATGGGTAACATATCTTGTGAACCATATTTTTCTGAGCATGAGATAAGTAACTTAATCAGTGCTTGCTGTTCAGAATCGTCTATGCTATTACCTTGTTCATATTTTTCATTGAATGAAATAAATTATGTGCAAAGTAGTGCAATCCATGCACCAAAATTTTTTCAGGCCACATCTACAAGGATTAAACTTGAGAGGTACATCTCCAAACATTTGAATCAACTGTGCAATAAGAATCTTTATAATGCCATGAATGTTTCATTCCCATCATTTGATATGATTGATCTCAGTAAGATAAAATATGATAACATGAACCAAATGAGTGGTTTGAAAGAAATCTTTGTGCTTCCATCTTCAAAGCTAATTGCAGGTCTAGAAAAATTGAGAAGTCATTTCTCTCATGAGAAAAGAAATAATGTGCATATGAATCTTAAAGAAGGCAAAGAACAATCTTCAATAAACGATTATAGCAGTTGGCACAAACATCCACCCTATAGTTTGTCTAAGCTGATTTCAGGTGAACAAAAGACGAGGACGACTTTTCTTGAAGGGAGGGAGGATGATAAGACCATCCCAAGGACATCAACACTCACTCCAAATTCTAAGCATCCATTCAAGGTGAAAGCTAAACTTGATTCCAAATCCTCTTGGTTTCTATATAAAAGACTACTACTTGGTTTATATGATTACAGATCCAAACACCTTGCTGTGATGGAAGAAGAAGATTGTGATATTATCATAACACTACACATTGCTAGCCTAGCACAATTCTTCGGATTAGAAGGATCAGAGTTGAGGACGACTCCTATTCAAGAGGGGGAGGATGATGAGGACATCCCAACCATGCAGACCTCGGCGACCTCCTCGCAGGCCTCACCGACCTCTACTCCGACATCGCCGACCTCCACACCGACCATGCCGAGCACAACTACACCAGCCCGAGTCTTTAAAGGACTTTGGATAATCAAAATACAAACCCCTTTGTTCAGCTGTGTGCTAACAAATCCAGAGAGAGATCTCTACCCCTTTGCTCTTGTGTTTTCCTTTGTGGAGATTACAGAAGCGGCCGCGTCATCGGCACCCAATCCGTGCTCCTGGTCCATCGATTCCAGGTTGCGTAGGTTGGTTTCTTTGAGAGTGTGGTTGGGCGAATCCTTGGTTCAAGCTTGGGGCAGCAAAGAGTTGATTTTCTACAGTGGACACCTTCTCATGTCTCTCATGATGTGTAGTGGTGTTAAGAGCATCCATCTCTTCCTCATTTTCCTTGCACACTTGCACATTTGGAGAGATAATACTAGAAGTAGAGATTAGTGGGTTAGTGTTAAAATCATCCTCACATATGTTGCAATGAAGCTCTCTCTTTTTGTGTGGTGTATCTCTCACACTCCATTTGTTGATGCTCTCAATCTCACATTTAATGGAATCACACATCTCACTTTTGTTTTCACTCTCACTCAATTTGGCTATGTGGCTCTCATTCTCACATGGGTATTGAGACACAATCTCTTCAACGGTTTGTGGAGCAACATATGAATATGTGCCATCATTCATGATCTTTTCCAATGGCATTGGGACAACAATAGTTGCAGCAGAACAATCATCTTTGACCTTCTCAAAAGACACTAAACTTGCATCGGTAGAAGTGGAATCATGTGCGTTAATCTTGCCTTCAATCTGAACAGTAAGTGGCATGTTGGAGCACATAATTTTAGCACCACTGTCTAATATTTTCTCAGATAATGAAGCTGATGGTACAACACATCGTGGCATCACATTCGTGCTTGGAACAATGTTAGTTCGAGACTTCAGATTTGTTGGACCATTAAGAGCTTCATCTTGGACAGATTTCTTACTTGTATTAAATGGCATAATAGTAGCATCTTTCTTCTCACATTCAGCTCTCAAACTAAAACTATGGTTGGTCCTCAAATTCAGATTAGATGCACCTTCAAAAATTGAAGTGTTGTCAATCTCTTGATCACATTTTAGCACTGATTTTTCACCATGTTGCATAGAAAAATTATGGACAGTTTCAAAACATGCATCTTCACCACAAACGGCACTAGAACAAGGCACAAGACTTGTAGGATCTACAACACTTGTGTTCATGCATGGCAATGGTACTTCTAAAATATCAATTTTAAGATTTGCATGGTGCGGAACTGCAGCAACTTCCTTCAATTGAACACATAGAGGATCAACCTTGGAAAGAGAAGTATGTTCTCTAGTTTCAAAACTCGATTGATGATCTTCCACAACTTGCATAGTGGCATTCTCTAGCTCATCTTGTGTGGCATGTGCAGCAGATTTTACCTCTCGTTCTTGCTCAGAGTTGAGAAAAGTTGTGGAAGAAGAGTTGAAAGATCAGTTTGTTTATGTGCAAAAGTTCTGAATTTTTCATCAAGTTGCACAACCAGATTGCTATCCATCCTTTGGTGCAAAATTTTGCTTGGGTTTGATTGCAACACTTGCATCCTAAGTATACTCCTTGATTGCATCAAATCTGAATTATCTTTGCGCGTGTGTTTGATCTATTTACATCATTCATATCTTGTGGTCAGCACTAGACTTTGATCTTCTAGTTTGGACTGTGATTTAGCTTTACAATATCTAGAATTCAGATTGCATTCCTTGTGAATCATTCCCCACCAAGCTCCACTTAAAAGCTACCGTCATAGGAACGCTGATCTTGTATTCGCTTAACCATCACTTTCGTGTTACCACCGCGCTTTGGCCCTTCAGTAATCCGCAGGAATTCATAAGAGCTTTGGTTGGTAAGAGAGGTGAGGTTGTGAGAGTTCCACATATTATTCTATACTATTTTGCATATGCATTAACCATGACAGGCCGAAGATACACCAATCTTCCATTCTATGGAAGTACTGATTCAGAGGAATTTCTTGATTGCCAAGAGCAAATGGAGATTGAACTTGAAGTCCAAGATTTTTCAGAAGCCAAGAAGATATCACAAGCTGTGCTTGAGTTTGAAGATTATGCTCTTGATTGGTGGAAGCAATATCCACATAAACGCTTCATCAAGAATTGGGAAGATTTGAAGAAGGCCATGAGAAAAGAATTTGTTCCTAGAGAATATGGGCTGATTTTGCTTCACCGATTGCAACGTGTGAAGCAAGGTAGTAAATCTGTCCAAGCATATTTTGATGAGCTATATTCTTCCTTGTATCGAGCAAATATTGTTGATGACATGAATGCATTGACATACTTTAAGAGAGGTCTCAATCCCAATATCGCTGCTGCTACTAAGGGAAGTTATTTCAAAAGTGTGCATGATCTTTTGAGTTATGCAATTCGAGAGGAGAAGAAAATTATAAAGGTGCAGCAAGACCAGATCACACGGTGCATTAATTTGTGCCAAGACATACGTGCTAAGCTACATCCCACTGTATCCTCTGTTGTTGGAGACAAGCAAGCATCAACTCCATGCAAGAAGAGAGGACATGCTATTCCAAAGTTTTCTTCAGTTGATTCTAGTGCTAAAAGAGGTGAACATCAACAATTCAACTCCAAGAAGAACTCTGTTGTGCAGCAAGAAGACAAATCTATGTCCCAACTTGATAAGAGAAATGAGGAGGAAGAAGTTACTAATATTCCCATCACTGGTTGTCTCAACTCTGAGCAAGAACGAGAGGTAAAATCTGCTGCACATGCCACACAAGATGAGCTAGAGAATGCCACTATGCAAGTTGTGGAAGATCATCAATCGAGTTTTGAAACTAGAGAACATACTTCTCTTTCCAAGGTTGATCCTCTATGTGTTCAATTGAAGGAAGTTGCTGCAGTTCCGCACCATGCAAATCTTAAAATTGATATTTTAGAAGTACCATTGCCATGCATGAACACAAGTGTTGTAGATCCTACAAGTCTTGTGCCTTGTTCTAGTGCCGTTTGTGGTGAAGATGCATGTTTTGAAACTGTCCATAATTTTTCTATGCAACATGGTGAAAAATCAGTGCTAAAATGTGATCAAGAGATTGACAACACTTCAATTTTTGAAGGTGCATCTAATCTGAATTTGAGGACCAACCATAGTTTTAGTTTGAGAGCTGAATGTGAGAAGAAAGATGCTACTATTATGCCATTTAATACAAGTAAGAAATCTGTCCAAGATGAAGCTCTTAATGGTCCAACAAATCTGAAGTCTCGAACTAACATTGTTCCAAGCACGAATGTGATGCCACGATGTGTTGTACCATCAGCTTCATTATCTGAGAAAATATTAGACAGTGGTGCTAAAATTATGTGCTCCAACATGCCACTTACTGTTCAGATTGAAGGCAAGATTAACGCACATGATTCCACTTCTACCGATGCAAGTTTAGTGTCTTTTGAGAAGGTCAAAGATGATTGTTCTGCTGCAACTATTGTTGTCCCAATGCCATTGGAAAAGATCATGAATGATGGCACATATTCATATGTTGCTCCACAAACCGTTGAAGAGATTGTGTCTCAATACCCATGTGAGAATGAGAGCCACATAGCCAAATTGAGTGAGAGTGAAAACAAAAGTGAGATGTGTGATTCCATTAAATGTGAGATTGAGAGCATCAACAAATGGAGTGTGAGAGATACACCACACAAAAAGAGAGAGCTTCATTGCAACATATGTGAGGATGATTTTAACACTAACCCACTAATCTCTACTTCTAGTATTATCTCTCCAAATGTGCAAGTGTGCAAGGAAAATGAGGAAGAGATGGATGCTCTTAACACCACTACACATCATGAGAGACATGAGAAGGTGTCCACTGTAGAAAATCAACTCTTTGCTGCCCCAAGCTTGAACCATGGCAATGAAGGAGGTAAAAATTCAGAGATACATTCTATTGTACTTACATCGTCACCAAGTCTGAGAGGTAATGGAAATAATTCAGATCTGAATTTACAAAATAAAATGGTGAACAATTGTGATAACACACTTGTTTCAACTGAAATTGAGTATACGCAAAATCTTTGTGCTGAATTGATAGATTCACATGTTCATACGAGTTCTAGAAATTTGCAAGTTGATAACCATTGTTCCATCATGCAAGATCATTGCTATTCTTTGACTAATATATGTGCTCCATTACATGCTAATAATGTTGACCATGTGAAATTGATTACTCATGCTGAATTTTCCACAAGAATATCCCTTGCTGAATGTGTGTGGTATGTCGTGCTTGATGAATTTGTTGAGATTGATAAAATGGTTGAAAGTGTTCTTGACATATCATCTATGAAATCTTTCAATAGCGCGAATGGCTGCAAGTTTACATTTAACATCATTGTACATTTTGTTGAAAATAAATTCTATGTTTGTGCGCTTTGCATAACATGTGACAAGTTTGCTGAATTAAAGATGAATAAAATGGGTAACATATCTTGTGAACCATATTTTTCTGAGCATGAGATAAGTAACTTAATCAGTGCTTGCTGTTCAGAATCGTCTATGCTATTACCTTGTTCATATTTTTCATTGAATGAAATAAATTATGTGCAAAGTAGTGCAATCCATGCACCAAAATTTTTTCAGGCCACATCTACAAGGATTAAACTTGAGAGGTACATCTCCAAACATTTGAATCAACTGTGCAATAAGAATCTTTATAATGCCATGAATGTTTCATTCCCATCATTTGATATGATTGATCTCAGTAAGATAAAATATGATAACATGAACCAAATGAGTGGTTTGAAAGAAATCTTTGTGCTTCCATCTTCAAAGCTAATTGCAGGTCTAGAAAAATTGAGAAGTCATTTCTCTCATGAGAAAAGAAATAATGTGCATATGAATCTTAAAGAAGGCAAAGAACAATCTTCAATAAACGATTATAGCAGTTGGCACAAACATCCACCCTATAGTTTGTCTAAGCTGATTTCAGGTGAACAAAAGACGAGGACGACTTTTCTTGAAGGGAGGGAGGATGATAAGACCATCCCAAGGACATCAACACTCACTCCAAATTCTAAGCATCCATTCAAGGTGAAAGCTAAACTTGATTCCAAATCCTCTTGGTTTCTATATAAAAGACTACTACTTGGTTTATATGATTACAGATCCAAACACCTTGCTGTGATGGAAGAAGAAGATTGTGATATTATCATAACACTACACATTGCTAGCCTAGCACAATTCTTCGGATTAGAAGGATCAGAGTTGAGGACGACTCCTATTCAAGAGGGGGAGGATGATGAGGACATCCCAACCATGCAGACCTCGGCGACCTCCTCGCAGGCCTCACCGACCTCTACTCCGACATCGCCGACCTCCACACCGACCATGCCGAGCACAACTACACCAGCCCGAGTCTTTAAAGGACTTTGGATAATCAAAATACAAACCCCTTTGTTCAGCTGTGTGCTAACAAATCCAGAGAGAGATCTCTACCCCTTTGCTCTTGTGTTTTCCTTTGTGGAGATTACAGAAGCGGCCGCGTCATCGGCACCCAATCCGTGCTCCTGGTCCATCGATTCCAGGTTGCGTAGGTTGGTTTCTTTGAGAGTGTGGTTGGGCGAATCCTTGGTTCAGGCTGCCGTATAGAGACGGTGGTTGGCTCCTTGTGCACGTCGTCAGGTTGCACTAGTTATCGCTGCTTGCAGCAAGTTATCGGCCGTTCTTCGGCTAGTTATCAAGACCGGGATCCTACGTCGTGAAGATCGGGACCAAGACCCCATCACCTTTTTCCACCCAGATGGAAAACCATGTAACTTAAAGCACTTCTCTATTGTATGCCCCTCACGGCCACATTGATCACACAATGTGTCTGTCTTGTTCTTGACTCCTTAGGAATTGAGTGTGCGGTTATTCTTAATAGATAAAGCAGCATGAACATCAATTCCACAATCATCTACCTTGGAATGAGACAGCCTAGTTTCTTCTTCTATGATGCTAGAGATTGTATCATCTAAACTAGGCCAATCAGACTTGGAGAATATAAGTTGACGACGAAGATCAAATTCTTGATTGAAACCATCAAGACAGACACATTGTGTGATCAATGTGGCCGTGAGGGGCATACAATAGAGAAGTGCTTTAAGTTACATGGTTTTCCATCTGGGTGGAAAAAGGTGATGGGGTCTTGGTCCCGATCTTCACGACGTAGGATCCCGGTCTTGATAACTAGCCGAAGAACGGCCGATAACTTGCTGCAAGCAGCGATAACTAGTGCAACCTGACGACGTGCACAAGGAGCCAACCACCGTCTCTATACGGCAGCCTGAACCAAGGATTCGCCCAACCACACTCTCAAAGAAACCAACCTACGCAACCTGGAATCGATGGACCAGGAGCACGGATTGGGTGCCGATGACGCGGCCGCTTCTGTAATCTCCACAAAGGAAAACACAAGAGCAAAGGGGTAGAGATCTCTCTCTGGATTTGTTAGCACACAGCTGAACAAAGGGGTTTGTATTTTGATTATCCAAAGTCCTTTAAAGACTCGGGCTGGTGTAGTTGTGCTCGGCATGGTCGGTGTGGAGGTCGGCGATGTCGGAGTAGAGGTCGGTGAGGCCTGCGAGGAGGTCGCCGAGGTCTGCATGGTTGGGATGTCCTCATCATCCTCCCCCTCTTGAATAGGAGTCGTCCTCAACTCTGATCCTTCTAATCCGAAGAATTGTGCTAGGCTAGCAATGTGTAGTGTTATGATAATATCACAATCTTCTTCTTCCATCACAGCAAGGTGTTTGGATCTGTAATCATATAAACCAAGTAGTAGTCTTTTATATAGAAACCAAGAGGATTTGGAATCAAGTTTAGCTTTCACCTTGAATGGATGCTTAGAATTTGGAGTGAGTGTTGATGTCCTTGGGATGGTCTTATCATCCTCCCTCCCTTCAAGAAAAGTCGTCCTCGTCTTTTGTTCACCTGAAATCAGCTTAGACAAACTATAGGGTGGATGTTTGTGCCAACTGCTATAATCGTTTATTGAAGATTGTTCTTTGCCTTCTTTAAGATTCATATGCACATTATTTCTTTTCTCATGAGAGAAATGACTTCTCAATTTTTCTAGACCTGCAATTAGCTTTGAAGATGGAAGCACAAAGATTTCTTTCAAACCACTCATTTGGTTCATGTTATCATATTTTATCTTACTGAGATCAATCATATCAAATGATGGGAATGAAACATTCATGGCATTATAAAGATTCTTATTGCACAGTTGATTCAAATGTTTGGAGATGTACCTCTCAAGTTTAATCCTTGTAGATGTGGCCTGAAAAAATTTTGGTGCATGGATTGCACTACTTTGCACATAATTTATTTCATTCAATGAAAAATATGAACAAGGTAATAGCATAGACGATTCTGAACAGCAAGCACTGATTAAGTTACTTATCTCATGCTCAGAAAAATATGGTTCACAAGATATGTTACCCATTTTATTCATCTTTAATTCAGCAAACTTGTCACATGTTATGCAAAGCGCACAAACATAGAATTTATTTTCAACAAAATGTACAATGATGTTAAATGTAAACTTGCAGCCATTCGCGCTATTGAAAGATTTCATAGATGATATGTCAAGAACACTTTCAACCATTTTATCAATCTCAACAAATTCATCAAGCACGACATACCACACACATTCAGCAAGGGATATTCTTGTGGAAAATTCAGCATGAGTAATCAATTTCACATGGTCAACATTATTAGCATGTAATGGAGCACATATATTAGTCAAAGAATAGCAATGATCTTGCATGATGGAACAATGGTTATCAACTTGCAAATTTCTAGAACTCGTATGAACATGTGAATCTATCAATTCAGCACAAAGATTTTGCGTATACTCAATTTCAGTTGAAACAAGTGTGTTATCACAATTGTTCACCATTTTATTTTGTAAATTCAGATCTGAATTATTTCCATTACCTCTCAGACTTGGTGACGATGTAAGTACAATAGAATGTATCTCTGAATTTTTACCTCCTTCATTGCCATGGTTCAAGCTTGGGGCAGCAAAGAGTTGATTTTCTACAGTGGACACCTTCTCATGTCTCTCATGATGTGTAGTGGTGTTAAGAGCATCCATCTCTTCCTCATTTTCCTTGCACACTTGCACATTTGGAGAGATAATACTAGAAGTAGAGATTAGTGGGTTAGTGTTAAAATCATCCTCACATATGTTGCAATGAAGCTCTCTCTTTTTGTGTGGTGTATCTCTCACACTCCATTTGTTGATGCTCTCAATCTCACATTTAATGGAATCACACATCTCACTTTTGTTTTCACTCTCACTCAATTTGGCTATGTGGCTCTCATTCTCACATGGGTATTGAGACACAATCTCTTCAACGGTTTGTGGAGCAACATATGAATATGTGCCATCATTCATGATCTTTTCCAATGGCATTGGGACAACAATAGTTGCAGCAGAACAATCATCTTTGACCTTCTCAAAAGACACTAAACTTGCATCGGTAGAAGTGGAATCATGTGCGTTAATCTTGCCTTCAATCTGAACAGTAAGTGGCATGTTGGAGCACATAATTTTAGCACCACTGTCTAATATTTTCTCAGATAATGAAGCTGATGGTACAACACATCGTGGCATCACATTCGTGCTTGGAACAATGTTAGTTCGAGACTTCAGATTTGTTGGACCATTAAGAGCTTCATCTTGGACAGATTTCTTACTTGTATTAAATGGCATAATAGTAGCATCTTTCTTCTCACATTCAGCTCTCAAACTAAAACTATGGTTGGTCCTCAAATTCAGATTAGATGCACCTTCAAAAATTGAAGTGTTGTCAATCTCTTGATCACATTTTAGCACTGATTTTTCACCATGTTGCATAGAAAAATTATGGACAGTTTCAAAACATGCATCTTCACCACAAACGGCACTAGAACAAGGCACAAGACTTGTAGGATCTACAACACTTGTGTTCATGCATGGCAATGGTACTTCTAAAATATCAATTTTAAGATTTGCATGGTGCGGAACTGCAGCAACTTCCTTCAATTGAACACATAGAGGATCAACCTTGGAAAGAGAAGTATGTTCTCTAGTTTCAAAACTCGATTGATGATCTTCCACAACTTGCATAGTGGCATTCTCTAGCTCATCTTGTGTGGCATGTGCAGCAGATTTTACCTCTCGTTCTTGCTCAGAGTTGAGACAACCAGTGATGGGAATATTAGTAACTTCTTCCTCCTCATTTCTCTTATCAAGTTGGGACATAGATTTGTCTTCTTGCTGCACAACAGAGTTCTTCTTGGAGTTGAATTGTTGATGTTCACCTCTTTTAGCACTAGAATCAACTGAAGAAAACTTTGGAATAGCATGTCCTCTCTTCTTGCATGGAGTTGATGCTTGCTTGTCTCCAACAACAGAGGATACAGTGGGATGTAGCTTAGCACGTATGTCTTGGCACAAATTAATGCACCGTGTGATCTGGTCTTGCTGCACCTTTATAATTTTCTTCTCCTCTCGAATTGCATAACTCAAAAGATCATGCACACTTTTGAAATAACTTCCCTTAGTAGCAGCAGCGATATTGGGATTGAGACCTCTCTTAAAGTATGTCAATGCATTCATGTCATCAACAATATTTGCTCGATACAAGGAAGAATATAGCTCATCAAAATATGCTTGGACAGATTTACTACCTTGCTTCACACGTTGCAATCGGTGAAGCAAAATCAGCCCATATTCTCTAGGAACAAATTCTTTTCTCATGGCCTTCTTCAAATCTTCCCAATTCTTGATGAAGCGTTTATGTGGATATTGCTTCCACCAATCAAGAGCATAATCTTCAAACTCAAGCACAGCTTGTGATATCTTCTTGGCTTCTGAAAAATCTTGGACTTCAAGTTCAATCTCCATTTGCTCTTGGCAATCAAGAAATTCCTCTGAATCAGTACTTCCATAGAATGGAAGATTGGTGTATCTTCGGCCTGTCATGGTTAATGCATATGCAAAATAGTATAGAATAATATGTGGAACTCTCACAACCTCACCTCTCTTACCAACCAAAGCTCTTATGAATTCCTGCGGATTACTGAAGGGCCAAAGCGCGGTGGTAACACGAAAGTGATGGTTAAGCGAATACAAGATCAGCGTTCCTATGACGGTAGCTTTTAAGTGGAGCTTGGTGGGGAATGATTCACAAGGAATGCAATCTGAATTCTAGATATTGTAAAGCTAAATCACAGTCCAAACTAGAAGATCAAAGTCTAGTGCTGACCACAAGATATGAATGATGTAAATAGATCAAACACACGCGCAAAGATAATTCAGATTTGATGCAATCAAGGAGTATACTTAGGATGCAAGTGTTGCAATCAAACCCAAGCAAAATTTTGCACCAAAGGATGGATAGCAATCTGGTTGTGCAACTTGATGAAAAATTCAGAACTTTTGCACATAAACAAACTGATCTTTCAACTCTTCTTCCACAACTTTTCTCAACTCTTTTCTTTCTTTTTTTTTGGACACTTTTTTTTATATATAGAACTAAGAACAAGATCAGATATAACACTTGCACACACTTTTTTTGAAACAAGACACAACCGTCAGCAATAACTTGATAGGATCAAAGTTAACGCGAAGGATGATACCGGTTTCAGATTTTTGTGTAGGGATTTTCAGAGATATAAAAAAGGCACAAAGGATACGCGAAGGAGAATATGATCAGCAACTAAAACAAAGACTCTAATGGACTGAAACTTAACAAAACTCACTAGGATAACAGATTGAAACAACGGGCTATAACAAAATATATTTGTGGCTTTTTGGTGGATAGGATGAACACGAAATATATGTAGCTAAGGGTAAAAAATCCTACCGTGGCAACTGAGGCTTTGATACCAGATGATGGGGTCTTGGTCCCGATCTTCACGACGTAGGATCCCGGTCTTGATAACTAGCCGAAGAACGGCCGATAACTTGCTGCAAGCAGCGATAACTAGTGCAACCTGACGACGTGCACAAGGAGCCAACCACTGTCTCTATACGGCAGCCTGAACCAAGGATTCGCCCAACCACACTCTCAAAGAAACCAACCTACGCAACCTGGAATCGATGGACCAGGAGCACGGATTGGGTGCCGATGACGCAGCCGCTTCTGTAATCTCCGCGAAGGAAAACACAAGAGCAAAGGGGTAGAGATCTCTCTCTGGATTTGTTAGCACACAGCTGAACAAAGGGGTTTGTATTTCGATTATCCAAAGTCCTTTAAAGACTCGGGCTGGTGTAGTTGTGCTCGGCATGGTCGGTGTGGAGGTCGGCGATGTCGGAGTAGAGGTCGGTGAGGTCTGCGAGGAGGTCGCCGAGGTCTGCATGGTTGGGATGTTCTCATCAAAAGGGGAGAACTCAGCTAGGGGGAGCCTGAGGTGGTAGATGGAATCAAGCAAATCACACTCAATCTGATAGGGAGCCTCCAATGGTAGATGTGCAAGCTCTTGAGGAGTACAAGTCCAAGCTCAAAGTCTCAGAAGGCTCAACTTCCTCCCAAGGATCTTCTACCACTGCTTCTAGTTTCCATGCAATATCCCAAGGTATAAAATCATATCATGCCCACTTATCCAAAGTTCAGCCTCAACCTTGGATTATTGATTCAGGAGCCACTAACCACATGACAGGAGCATCAAATCTTTTTACTCCGTACACCCCTTGTTCAGGTAAGGATAGGGTGCATGTAGCTGATGGATCCATGGCTCCTATAACAGGACGTGGATCAGTTCAGTGCACCAAAACCTTATCCTATCACAAGTTTTGCATGTTCCTAATTTCCCTATTAACTTATTGTCTGTCAGCTCTATCACAAAATCACTCAATTGTAGAGGTTGGTTTGATCCTTCTCATTATGCTTTTTAGGAGCTTGGGACAGGGAGAATTCTTGGGACTGGGACCATGCATAATGGACTCTATTATCTTGATGAAGGAAGTGATGAAGTGGCTTTTGCATCCAAGATGTCTCCTTGTCAACAATTATTATTACTTCATCGCAGGCTTGAACTTTCTCTGTCTCGAAGTTATCCATCTCTTTTTAATGCATGCCCTAGGGAATCTCTTATATGCGATGCTTGTGAGTTTGCCAAACATACATGGGTTCCCTATCCAAGTTTAGGTAATAAGAAGCAACAAACCATTTGATATTATTCACTTTGATGTTTGGGGACCGTGTGAAGTGAGCTCTATATTAGGGCGCAGGTGGTTTGTGAGTTTTATTGATGGTTTTAGTCGATATAAAAAAAAGTGTCCAAAAAAAAGAAAGAAAAGAGTTGAGAAAAGTTGTGGAAGAAGAGTTGAAAGATCAGTTTGTTTATGTGCAAAAGTTCTGAATTTTTCATCAAGTTGCACAACCAGATTGCTATCCATCCTTTGGTGCAAAATTTTGCTTGGGTTTGATTGCAACACTTGCATCCTAAGTATACTCCTTGATTGCATCAAATCTGAATTATCTTTGCGCGTGTGTTTGATCTATTTACATCATTCATATCTTGTGGTCAGCACTAGACTTTGATCTTCTAGTTTGGACTGTGATTTAGCTTTACAATATCTAGAATTCAGATTGCATTCCTTGTGAATCATTCCCCACCAAGCTCCACTTAAAAGCTACCGTCATAGGAACGCTGATCTTGTATTCGCTTAACCATCACTTTCGTGTTACCACCGCGCTTTGGCCCTTCAGTAATCCGCAGGAATTCATAAGAGCTTTGGTTGGTAAGAGAGGTGAGGTTGTGAGAGTTCCACATATTATTCTATACTATTTTGCATATGCATTAACCATGACAGGCCGAAGATACACCAATCTTCCATTCTATGGAAGTACTGATTCAGAGGAATTTCTTGATTGCCAAGAGCAAATGGAGATTGAACTTGAAGTCCAAGATTTTTCAGAAGCCAAGAAGATATCACAAGCTGTGCTTGAGTTTGAAGATTATGCTCTTGATTGGTGGAAGCAATATCCACATAAACGCTTCATCAAGAATTGGGAAGATTTGAAGAAGGCCATGAGAAAAGAATTTGTTCCTAGAGAATATGGGCTGATTTTGCTTCACCGATTGCAACGTGTGAAGCAAGGTAGTAAATCTGTCCAAGCATATTTTGATGAGCTATATTCTTCCTTGTATCGAGCAAATATTGTTGATGACATGAATGCATTGACATACTTTAAGAGAGGTCTCAATCCCAATATCGCTGCTGCTACTAAGGGAAGTTATTTCAAAAGTGTGCATGATCTTTTGAGTTATGCAATTCGAGAGGAGAAGAAAATTATAAAGGTGCAGCAAGACCAGATCACACGGTGCATTAATTTGTGCCAAGACATACGTGCTAAGCTACATCCCACTGTATCCTCTGTTGTTGGAGACAAGCAAGCATCAACTCCATGCAAGAAGAGAGGACATGCTATTCCAAAGTTTTCTTCAGTTGATTCTAGTGCTAAAAGAGGTGAACATCAACAATTCAACTCCAAGAAGAACTCTGTTGTGCAGCAAGAAGACAAATCTATGTCCCAACTTGATAAGAGAAATGAGGAGGAAGAAGTTACTAATATTCCCATCACTGGTTGTCTCAACTCTGAGCAAGAACGAGAGGTAAAATCTGCTGCACATGCCACACAAGATGAGCTAGAGAATGCCACTATGCAAGTTGTGGAAGATCATCAATCGAGTTTTGAAACTAGAGAACATACTTCTCTTTCCAAGGTTGATCCTCTATGTGTTCAATTGAAGGAAGTTGCTGCAGTTCCGCACCATGCAAATCTTAAAATTGATATTTTAGAAGTACCATTGCCATGCATGAACACAAGTGTTGTAGATCCTACAAGTCTTGTGCCTTGTTCTAGTGCCGTTTGTGGTGAAGATGCATGTTTTGAAACTGTCCATAATTTTTCTATGCAACATGGTGAAAAATCAGTGCTAAAATGTGATCAAGAGATTGACAACACTTCAATTTTTGAAGGTGCATCTAATCTGAATTTGAGGACCAACCATAGTTTTAGTTTGAGAGCTGAATGTGAGAAGAAAGATGCTACTATTATGCCATTTAATACAAGTAAGAAATCTGTCCAAGATGAAGCTCTTAATGGTCCAACAAATCTGAAGTCTCGAACTAACATTGTTCCAAGCACGAATGTGATGCCACGATGTGTTGTACCATCAGCTTCATTATCTGAGAAAATATTAGACAGTGGTGCTAAAATTATGTGCTCCAACATGCCACTTACTGTTCAGATTGAAGGCAAGATTAACGCACATGATTCCACTTCTACCGATGCAAGTTTAGTGTCTTTTGAGAAGGTCAAAGATGATTGTTCTGCTGCAACTATTGTTGTCCCAATGCCATTGGAAAAGATCATGAATGATGGCACATATTCATATGTTGCTCCACAAACCGTTGAAAGATTTCATAGATGATATGTCAAGAACACTTTCAACCATTTTATCAATCTCAACAAATTCATCAAGCACGACATACCACACACATTCAGCAAGGGATATTCTTGTGGAAAATTCAGCATGAGTAATCAATTTCACATGGTCAACATTATTAGCATGTAATGGAGCACATATATTAGTCAAAGAATAGCAATGATCTTGCATGATGGAACAATGGTTATCAACTTGCAAATTTCTAGAACTCGTATGAACATGTGAATCTATCAATTCAGCACAAAGATTTTGCGTATACTCAATTTCAGTTGAAACAAGTGTGTTATCACAATTGTTCACCATTTTATTTTGTAAATTCAGATCTGAATTATTTCCATTACCTCTCAGACTTGGTGACGATGTAAGTACAATAGAATGTATCTCTGAATTTTTACCTCCTTCATTGCCATGGTTCAAGCTTGGGGCAGCAAAGAGTTGATTTTCTACAGTGGACACCTTCTCATGTCTCTCATGATGTGTAGTGGTGTTAAGAGCATCCATCTCTTCCTCATTTTCCTTGCACACTTGCACATTTGGAGAGATAATACTAGAAGTAGAGATTAGTGGGTTAGTGTTAAAATCATCCTCACATATGTTGCAATGAAGCTCTCTCTTTTTGTGTGGTGTATCTCTCACACTCCATTTGTTGATGCTCTCAATCTCACATTTAATGGAATCACACATCTCACTTTTGTTTTCACTCTCACTCAATTTGGCTATGTGGCTCTCATTCTCACATGGGTATTGAGACACAATCTCTTCAACGGTTTGTGGAGCAACATATGAATATGTGCCATCATTCATGATCTTTTCCAATGGCATTGGGACAACAATAGTTGCAGCAGAACAATCATCTTTGACCTTCTCAAAAGACACTAAACTTGCATCGGTAGAAGTGGAATCATGTGCGTTAATCTTGCCTTCAATCTGAACAGTAAGTGGCATGTTGGAGCACATAATTTTAGCACCACTGTCTAATATTTTCTCAGATAATGAAGCTGATGGTACAACACATCGTGGCATCACATTCGTGCTTGGAACAATGTTAGTTCGAGACTTCAGATTTGTTGGACCATTAAGAGCTTCATCTTGGACAGATTTCTTACTTGTATTAAATGGCATAATAGTAGCATCTTTCTTCTCACATTCAGCTCTCAAACTAAAACTATGGTTGGTCCTCAAATTCAGATTAGATGCACCTTCAAAAATTGAAGTGTTGTCAATCTCTTGATCACATTTTAGCACTGATTTTTCACCATGTTGCATAGAAAAATTATGGACAGTTTCAAAACATGCATCTTCACCACAAACGGCACTAGAACAAGGCACAAGACTTGTAGGATCTACAACACTTGTGTTCATGCATGGCAATGGTACTTCTAAAATATCAATTTTAAGATTTGCATGGTGCGGAACTGCAGCAACTTCCTTCAATTGAACACATAGAGGATCAACCTTGGAAAGAGAAGTATGTTCTCTAGTTTCAAAACTCGATTGATGATCTTCCACAACTTGCATAGTGGCATTCTCTAGCTCATCTTGTGTGGCATGTGCAGCAGATTTTACCTCTCGTTCTTGCTCAGAGTTGAGACAACCAGTGATGGGAATATTAGTAACTTCTTCCTCCTCATTTCTCTTATCAAGTTGGGACATAGATTTGTCTTCTTGCTGCACAACAGAGTTCTTCTTGGAGTTGAATTGTTGATGTTCACCTCTTTTAGCACTAGAATCAACTGAAGAAAACTTTGGAATAGCATGTCCTCTCTTCTTGCATGGAGTTGATGCTTGCTTGTCTCCAACAACAGAGGATACAGTGGGATGTAGCTTAGCACGTATGTCTTGGCACAAATTAATGCACCGTGTGATCTGGTCTTGCTGCACCTTTATAATTTTCTTCTCCTCTCGAATTGCATAACTCAAAAGATCATGCACACTTTTGAAATAACTTCCCTTAGTAGCAGCAGCGATATTGGGATTGAGACCTCTCTTAAAGTATGTCAATGCATTCATGTCATCAACAATATTTGCTCGATACAAGGAAGAATATAGCTCATCAAAATATGCTTGGACAGATTTACTACCTTGCTTCACACGTTGCAATCGGTGAAGCAAAATCAGCCCATATTCTCTAGGAACAAATTCTTTTCTCATGGCCTTCTTCAAATCTTCCCAATTCTTGATGAAGCGTTTATGTGGATATTGCTTCCACCAATCAAGAGCATAATCTTCAAACTCAAGCACAGCTTGTGATATCTTCTTGGCTTCTGAAAAATCTTGGACTTCAAGTTCAATCTCCATTTGCTCTTGGCAATCAAGAAATTCCTCTGAATCAGTACTTCCATAGAATGGAAGATTGGTGTATCTTCGGCCTGTCATGGTTAATGCATATGCAAAATAGTATAGAATAATATGTGGAACTCTCACAACCTCACCTCTCTTACCAACCAAAGCTCTTATGAATTCCTGCGGATTACTGAAGGGCCAAAGCGCGGTGGTAACACGAAAGTGATGGTTAAGCGAATACAAGATCAGCGTTCCTATGACGGTAGCTTTTAAGTGGAGCTTGGTGGGAATGATTCACAAGGAATGCAATCTGAATTCTAGATATTGTAAAGCTAAATCACAGTCCAAACTAGAAGATCAAAGTCTAGTGCTGACCACAAGATATGAATGATGTAAATAGATCAAACACACGCGCAAAGATAATTCAGATTTGATGCAATCAAGGAGTATACTTAGGATGCAAGTGTTGCAATCAAACCCAAGCAAAATTTTGCACCAAAGGATGGATAGCAATCTGGTTGTGCAACTTGATGAAAAATTCAGAACTTTTGCACATAAACAAACTGATCTTTCAACTCTTCTTCCACAACTTTTCTCAACTCTTTTCTTTCTTTTTTTTTGGACACTTTTTTTTATATATAGAACTAAGAACAAGATCAGATATAACACTTGCACACACTTTTTTTGAAACAAGACACAACCGTCAGCAATAACTTGATAGGATCAAAGTTAACGCGAAGGATGATACCGGTTTCAGATTTTTGTGTAGGGATTTTCAGAGATATAAAAAAGGCACAAAGGATACGCGAAGGAGAATATGATCAGCAACTAAAACAAAGACTCTAATGGACTGAAACTTAACAAAACTCACTAGGATAACAGATTGAAACAACGGGCTATAACAAAATATATTTGTGGCTTTTTGGTGGATAGGATGAACACGAAATATATGTAGCTAAGGGTAAAAAATCCTACCGTGGCAACTGAGGCTTTGATACCAGATGATGGGGTCTTGGTCCCGATCTTCACGACGTAGGATCCCGGTCTTGATAACTAGCCGAAGAACGGCCGATAACTTGCTGCAAGCAGCGATAACTAGTGCAACCTGACGACGTGCACAAGGAGCCAACCACTGTCTCTATACGGCAGCCTGAACCAAGGATTCGCCCAACCACACTCTCAAAGAAACCAACCTACGCAACCTGGAATCGATGGACCAGGAGCACGGATTGGGTGCCGATGACGCAGCCGCTTCTGTAATCTCCGCGAAGGAAAACACAAGAGCAAAGGGGTAGAGATCTCTCTCTGGATTTGTTAGCACACAGCTGAACAAAGGGGTTTGTATTTCGATTATCCAAAGTCCTTTAAAGACTCGGGCTGGTGTAGTTGTGCTCGGCATGGTCGGTGTGGAGGTCGGCGATGTCGGAGTAGAGGTCGGTGAGGTCTGCGAGGAGGTCGCCGAGGTCTGCATGGTTGGGATGTTCTCATCAAAAGGGGAGAACTCAGCTAGGGGGAGCCTGAGGTGGTAGATGGAATCAAGCAAATCACACTCAATCTGATAGGGAGCCTCCAATGGTAGATGTGCAAGCTCTTGAGGAGTACAAGTCCAAGCTCAAAGTCTCAGAAGGCTCAACTTCCTCCCAAGGATCTTCTACCACTGCTTCTAGTTTCCATGCAATATCCCAAGGTATAAAATCATATCATGCCCACTTATCCAAAGTTCAGCCTCAACCTTGGATTATTGATTCAGGAGCCACTAACCACATGACAGGAGCATCAAATCTTTTTACTCCGTACACCCCTTGTTCAGGTAAGGATAGGGTGCATGTAGCTGATGGATCCATGGCTCCTATAACAGGACGTGGATCAGTTCAGTGCACCAAAACCTTATCCTATCACAAGTTTTGCATGTTCCTAATTTCCCTATTAACTTATTGTCTGTCAGCTCTATCACAAAATCACTCAATTGTAGAGGTTGGTTTGATCCTTCTCATTATGCTTTTTAGGAGCTTGGGACAGGGAGAATTCTTGGGACTGGGACCATGCATAATGGACTCTATTATCTTGATGAAGGAAGTGATGAAGTGGCTTTTGCATCCAAGATGTCTCCTTGTCAACAATTATTATTACTTCATCGCAGGCTTGAACTTTGGATAAGTGGGCATGATATGATTTTATACCTTGGGATATTGCATGGAAACTAGAAGCAGTGGTAGAAGATCCTTGGGAGGAAGTTGAGCCTTCTGAGACTTTGAGCTTGGACTTGTACTCCTCAAGAGCTTGCACATCTACCATTGGAGGCTCCCTATCAGATTGAGTGTGATTTGCTTGATTCCATCTACCACCTCAGGCTCCCCCTAGCTGAGTTCTCCCCTTTTGATGAGAACATCCCAACCATGCAGACCTCGGCGACCTCCTCGCAGACCTCACCT
>JAHUYU010000638.1:0-19459 GCA_030439765.1 Tripidium arundinaceum | reverse complement strand
ACATGATGTGGTGCGGGCTGGGCTTGGTTTTGCCACTTGGGCTGGTTGATGGAGCCTTTAATTGGGAGTTTTCATAGAGTATTACGGGAGTTTTTGCTTCTACCTGTAACTTCTCCCATGACATGATGTGGTGCGGGCTGAGCTTGGTTTCGCCACTTGGGCTGGTTGATGGAGGCTTTAATTGTGAGTTTTCACAGAGTCATTACTGGAGTTTCTACTTCTGCCCGTAACTTCTCTAGAATAATTACGGGAGTTTCTGTTTCTGCCTGTAACTCCTCCGACGGTTACTCCTCCCGATCTTTGGGCGCACAACCTCGTGAGCTTCTGCCATGACCTCGGACCCTTCGTCTTTGATTTCCTCGGACCTCCTGACCCTTCGACTTCTGGTCACTCGGTATAAGAACGGCGTCCTGGATAGGCTCGCAGGTATGAGACATAGAAACTGCACCCTCTCTTCTCTATCGAGTTGCTTCCCAAATTTCCCCATTCCGGTCCTCTGTGTGCACGGAGGATTGGAAGAGCAGGCCTCCGGAACCATGCCTGCGTCTGCTGCACCTGCTCGGGTGTGCCGGGTGATCAGGTTTTTGGCGATGCGTAGATTAGCGCCCTCACAGTGCAGTGGAAGGAGGCGTTGGGGTCTGCATCGTGAAGCGGTGAGAAGGGATAGCGCCGTCTATTAGCTGCTATTATCTTATTTGGTGCAACTTGTGAGATATTTGTTATCTAGATGTCCCGCTAACAATTAGCTACTTTATTAGCTACACCTGTTTGGATCTAAAGGATTATTAGCAGCTAACTATTAGCTATACATGGATCCAAATAGGGTCTAATATTTATGCATGTAATTATGAACTAGAATGTCACCCTCGTACTCACAATATTTTGCCTTCAGATCATTCCAAAGGCCACCGTGGGCCTCACTCGAGTTCATAATAAGAGGTAAGAAAGTTCATCAGTGTATGGTTTTTTCCTAGAGAATATCGGAGTTTCATTAAGTAGACGGAAGAAATTTGCCACCTAACAGTCGTCAACATTTCAATAAGTGACATACCTTTGACTCCAAAATGATCCATATAAAACATAGTAAACCACTCATTATTGACGTGTCTCAATGTAAACGCATCTCGATGAAAGGTATCACATTAGAGACACATCTTAATTGACCAACATGTCTGATGCGATCCCCTATCACCTGAGACGAGGTGAATCAAGATGTGTCTCTAATGCGTGAGAAGGGTTCACATCAAAGAAGTGGGTCAAGTAAGATGTGTCTCTAATGTTGATTCCTATCACAGAGGCGCTTCAATATATCCTTATCTTAGATTAGAGGGAATTCCATCAAAAGATGTGGCTAAAGAAGACATGTCTCTGATGCCTTGAAACCCAGAGACATGCTTTAAGGATGCGTCTCAGATGTGGTAGTTGTTGGGCGCCACTATGGACACATTTCAAGAGCTCATCCCAATGCACGTTCTGCTCTCCATCGCTGCCCCGCTTCCTCCTCTGTGACACTATCACTATCCCACTCGATCCTCCCCCACTGGCGTGGCCCACACATCTCGGCAGTGCTGCACTGCCCACACCACACATTGTACCCACAAAGAGCATGCAACTAGCAATCACACATGGCACCGTGCCACCACTGTTGAACTAGTGCACCATTGCTACACAATGTTAGAAGCTAAGGCCATAACCTCTACGTGCAATCACATATCTCCTCAACTCTCGTCACACCCAAATTCACTACTTGCATGCTACCCAAGGAAATACAACACCAGAGCTGTTATGATATGTTCTTCAATGTTGTTCGATGTTTAGTGGATTATTGTACTGATTAGTTTAACTTCCACCGTGTTCAATGTTTAATGTAGTTTGTTGGGACCATGACGCCTAAGAGGGGGAGGGGTGAATTAGACAACTTAAAAACTACTTCTTAAACTATGGCCTCCAATTTCCACTTAGTCAAAACCTATGCAATAAATAATCTATCTAGATGTGCAACTAAGGTTTTGCTAGGTGTGCAACTAAGGTTTTGCTAGGTGTGTTGCTATCTCTACCGCAAAAGAGTTATGCAACCTAGGTTCCAATCCTATCACTAGCCTATTAAACTAAGCTAGGAATATTAAGCACACAACCTAAGTACATAATATAAATGCGGAAAATAAAGAGTGGTAGAGATGCAAACTCTCATCGATGACTCTGGTATTTTTACTGAGGTATTGAGAAGCTCCTCGCTTCCCCCTAGTCCTCGTTGGAGCCCTCGCAAGGGCCAAGCTCCTTGTCGGGTAACTTTGTGGATAGCCCCCGACCTTCCCCACGCGCAAGTAGCCGGGTCTCATAGATGGCATCTCCCGGACCACTCCCCGCCGTCTACACTATCGAGCTTCCGGCCAAAACGTTGCATGCCTCGTTTCCTTCTAGTACACAGTGGTGGCCACACAACAAACGTGGTTGGTGTGGTCTTGCAAGACTACAAGCCCCTCCGATGTACAACAATAGTGCGCGCAAGCACCTAATAGCAAGAGGTATGCAAATGTCACTAACACTAGGCCTAAACCTAGAGCAAGCGCATTTAGAGGAGGTCTAACTAGCCTAAGCACTTTGCAAAACACCTACACTAATCACCAAGTGATCTTTTAAGCACTATGTGTGGCTGTTGTATTTCTTATGCTCATGTAGAATATTCCGCAAGCACATAGAATACGTTGTTGCATTTCACCTAGGAGTATTCCGGGGTATCATATTTATCCTCAGGGAAGCAATGGTTAAAGAATATGGCAACTAACCAAGATGTTCTACTAACTAGTATACCTACTAAGCCAAAGTGGGGGTAAGTGATAAACAATAAGATTGGTTGACACACAGAAGATCCACTCCAGAAAGGTACATTGAAGGCATAGTTAAATGGGAGGACAATAAGTGAGGGAGTTTCCTAAGTTCTTCTTCATCACAAAGGTTCTTTCTTAGATATGGCTTAGCAATATAACTTAGCATAACAAGATTAATGAGCACACACCAATCACTTCAGAGCTCTGTTTCGGTCAAGCATCGCAAAAGATAACTTGTGTCGTTATAGCTTCAGGCCATACGCTTTAAGAACTTGCCCAAACACGTGGGTGGACTACATAGATGGGGCTGTCACCACCCACTAGCTACCACACATCCGAGGAGCAAGCCGCAAACACAGGTAAACTTTAGTCTAAGCACCATGCTTACACCAACGAATGCTGCTACTCTAGTTCCTGACAGGAGATCAAACTAGAGCACTCAACTAAGAGTAGTGAACCCGCACAAAGGTCACTACTACAAAAAACTTAATGGAGGCAGGCGTTTTCGGTTAACCGAGGTGGGCAAAGCAACTGCCTCTGTCGAAAGGTCTGCGTTAATGCAGACCTACGGAGGTAGGAGCTTAGCCCACTTCGGTTAACCAATTAACAGAGGTGCCCGCCTCGGTTAATTCCTATTAACAGAGGCGGTCACCATAAGCTGACCGCCTACATTAACTTGTTAACCGAGGCGGTTGCGCTAAGTCACCCGCCTCCGTTAAAGGATTAATGGAGGTGGTTGGTTATTACTTGCCCGCCTTCGTTAATGATTTTCCAGATTAAAAAAGTAGTTTCCCGCCATTTGATTCGAATTTGAATTTGTTTTCACGAATTAAACACAAACAAAGCAGAAAATACGCATGCAGAGCACAAATATATATATACATATACCACAATCATTCATGTCTTGTCCTTATCATAGCACAAACCAACATTCAAGTTAATTACATACATGTCATATATTTACATGTGAAACTAAGATATCCGGTCGTTACGACCTAATGAAAAGAGGTTCGGCAACTTGTAATCCTTGACATGTAACTTGGTGGTCTAGTTTTTGATATTCTCATACTTATCTTCATACGCTAACTCGCTCTCCTCGTTGAAGAACTGTTCCCTGACATGCACACATTTGTGCGAGACGAATGAACATATGTCCGCTACAGTTTGAGTGAAGTTCTTTTACATTTAACATATGTGTTAAATCTGTCGTTGACACCAGTGGTTTTCATACAGTGCTTACCGGCAGTACTTGGAGGATCCTGATTCCATCGATTGTAGATCTAAGAAGAAGAAGAAGAAGAAGAAGAATGGCAAAACACTAAAAGTCAGGCGCAACTTCCCGGTACGTATCAAAAGTCGTATGTGTTGTTATATCATGCATGCCCTCTATATGTTCTAATCGATTGTGTATTATATATCGTGTACTGCTCCAAACAACCTCTTGGATCACTATTATGTGGATACTACGTTTGTGAGTACCTCAGAGCATGCGGCAAATTCAGCATCATCTACAAGCAGCCCAAGAAATCACTAGATTGGCGGATGAAGGAAGGGGTCACTGAAAAGAACTTCACTCAAACTGTAGCGGACATATGTTCATTCGTCTCGCACAAATGTGTGCATGTCAGGGAACAGTTCTTCAACGAGGAGAGCGAGTTAGCGTATGAAGATAAGTATGAGAATATCAAAAACTAGACCACCAAGTTACATGTCAAGGATTACAAGTTGCCGAACCTCTTTTCATTAGGTCGTAACGA
The DNA here is from genome assembly GCA_030439765.1 of Tripidium arundinaceum. Taxonomy (NCBI): domain Eukaryota; kingdom Viridiplantae; phylum Streptophyta; class Magnoliopsida; order Poales; family Poaceae; genus Tripidium; species Tripidium arundinaceum. The sequence goes on along the minus strand of JAHUYU010000638.1, from coordinate 14,874 downwards.
CCGGATATCTTAGTTTCACATGTAAATATATGACATGTATGTAATTAACTTGAATGTTGGTTTGTGCTATGATAAGGACAAGACATGAATGATTGTGGTATATGTATATATATATTTGTGCTCTGCATGCGTATTTTCTGCTTTGTTTGTGTTTAATTCGTGAAAACAAATTCAAATTCGAATCAAATGGCGGGAAACTACTTTTTTTAATCTGGAAAATCATTAACGAAGGCGGGCAAGTAATAACCAACCACCTCCATTAATCCTTTAACGGAGGCGGGTGACTTAGCGCAACCGCCTCGGTTAACAAGTTAATGTAGGCGGTCAGCTTATGGTGACCGCCTCTGTTAATAGGAATTAACCGAGGCGGGCACCTCTGTTAATTGGTTAACCGAAGTGGGCTAAGCTCCTACCTCCGTAGGTCTGCATTAACGCAGACCTTTCGACAGAGGCAGTTGCTTTGCCCACCTCGGTTAACCGAAAACGCCTGCCTCCATTAAGTTTTTTGTAGTAGTGACCTTTGTGCGGGTTCACTACTCTTAGTTGAGTGCTCTAGTTTGATCTCCTGTCAGGAACTAGAGTAGCAGCATTCGTTGGTGTAAGCATGGTGCTTAGACTAAAGTTTACCTGTGTTTGCGGCTTGCTCCTCGGATGTGTGGTAGCTAGTGGGTGGTGACAGCCCCATCTATGTAGTCCACCCACGTGTTTGGGCAAGTTCTTAAAGCGTATGGCCTGAAGCTATAACGACACAAGTTATCTTTTGCGATGCTTGACCGAAACAGAGCTCTGAAGTGATTGGTGTGTGCTCATTAATCTTGTTATGCTAAGTTATATTGCTAAGCCATATCTAAGAAAGAACCTTTGTGATGAAGAAGAACTTAGGAAACTCCCTCACTTATTGTCCTCCCATTTAACTATGCCTTCAATGTACCTTTCTGGAGTGGATCTTCTGTGTGTCAACCAATCTTATTGTTTATCACTTACCCCCACTTTGGCTTAGTAGGTATACTAGTTAGTAGAACATCTTGGTTAGTTGCCATATTCTTTAACCATTGCTTCCCTGAGGATAAATATGATACCCCGGAATACTCCTAGGTGAAATGCAACAACGTATTCTATGTGCTTGCGGAATATTCTACATGAGCATAAGAAATACAACAGCCACACATAGTGCTTAAAAGATCACTTGGTGATTAGTGTAGGTGTTTTGCAAAGTGCTTAGGCTAGTTAGACCTCCTCTAAATGCGCTTGCTCTAGGTTTAGGCCTAGTGTTAGTGACATTTGCATACCTCTTGCTATTAGGTGCTTGCGCGCACTATTGTTGTACATCGGAGGGGCTTGTAGTCTTGCAAGACCACACCAACCACGTTTGTTGTGTGGCCACCACTGTGTACTAGAAGGAAACGAGGCATGCAACGTTTTGGCCGGAAGCTCGATAGTGTAGACGGCGGGGAGTGGTCCGGGAGATGCCATCTATGAGACCCGGCTACTTGCGCGTGGGGAAGGTCGGGGGCTATCCACAAAGTTACCCGACAAGGAGCTTGGCCCTTGCGAGGGCTCCAACGAGGACTAGGGGGAAGCGAGGAGCTTCTCAATACCTCAGTAAAAATACCAGAGTCATCGATGAGAGTTTGCATCTCTACCACTCTTTATTTTCCGCATTTATATTATGTACTTAGGTTGTGTGCTTAATATTCCTAGCTTAGTTTAATAGGCTAGTGATAGGATTGGAACCTAGGTTGCATAACTCTTTTGCGGTAGAGATAGCAACACACCTAGCAAAACCTTAGTTGCACACCTAGCAAAACCTTAGTTGCACATCTAGATAGATTATTTATTGCATAGGTTTTGACTAAGTGGAAATTGGAGGCCATAGTTTAAGAAGTAGTTTTTAAGTTGTCTAATTCACCCCTCCCCCTCTTAGGCGTCATGGTCCCAACAAACTACATTAAACATTGAACACGGTGGAAGTTAAACTAATCAGTACAATAATCCACTAAACATCGAACAACATTGAAGAACATATCATAACAGCTCTGGTGTTGTATTTCCTTGGGTAGCATGCAAGTAGTGAATTTGGGTGTGACGAGAGTTGAGGAGATATGTGATTGCACGTAGAGGTTATGGCCTTAGCTTCTAACATTGTGTAGCAATGGTGCACTAGTTCAACAGTGGTGGCACGGTGCCATGTGTGATTGCTAGTTGCATGCTCTTTGTGGGTACAATGTGTGGTGTGGGCAGTGCAGCACTGCCGAGATGTGTGGGCCACGCCAGTGGGGGAGGATCGAGTGGGATAGTGATAGTGTCACAGAGGAGGAAGCGGGGCAGCGATGGAGAGCAGAACGTGCATTGGGATGAGCTCTTGAAATGTGTCCATAGTGGCGCCCAACAACTACCACATCTGAGACGCATCCTTAAAGCATGTCTCTGGGTTTCAAGGCATCAGAGACATGTCTTCTTTAGCCACATCTTTTGATGGAATTCCCTCTAATCTAAGATAAGGATATATTGAAGCGCCTCTGTGATAGGAATCAACATTAGAGACACATCTTACTTGACCCACTTCTTTGATGTGAACCCTTCTCACGCATTAGAGACACATCTTGATTCACCTCGTCTCAGGTGATAGGGGATCGCATCAGACATGTTGGTCAATTAAGATGTGTCTCTAATGTGATACCTTTCATCGAGATGCGTTTACATTGAGACACGTCAATAATGAGTGGTTTACTATGTTTTATATGGATCATTTTGGAGTCAAAGGTATGTCACTTATTGAAATGTTGACGACTGTTAGGTGGCAAATTTCTTCCGTCTACTTAATGAAACTCCGATATTCTCTAGGAAAAAAACCATACACTGATGAACTTTCTTACCTCTTATTATGAACTCGAGTGAGGCCCACGGTGGCCTTTGGAATGATCTGAAGGCAAAATATTGTGAGTACGAGGGTGACATTCTAGTTCATAATTACATGCATAAATATTAGACCCTATTTGGATCCATGTATAGCTAATAGTTAGCTGCTAATAATCCTTTAGATCCAAACAGGTGTAGCTAATAAAGTAGCTAATTGTTAGCGGGACATCTAGATAACAAATATCTCACAAGTTGCACCAAATAAGATAATAGCAGCTAATAGACGGCGCTATCCCTTCTCACCGCTTCACGATGCAGACCCCAACGCCTCCATCAACCAGCCCAAGTGGCGAAACCAAGCTCAGCCCGCACCACATCATGTCATGGGAGAAGTTACAGGTAGAAGCAAAAACTCCCGTAATACTCTATGAAAACTCCCAATTAAAGGCTCCATCAACCAGCCCAAGTGGCAAAACCAAGCCCAGCCCGCACCACATCATGTCATGGAGCGGCGCGGCCCAAGCCCGTGCATGACTCGACTCGACTCGACTCACCTCGCCACGCCTATTGAATGGTGGCAGCGCGCTCGTGTGTGGCACGCTCTTAGCCTCTCTCAACTTCTCAATAGGTGCACACATAGCCCGCCTATTTAAGTTGAGTCAACAATATAGTCAAAATCCCATATGGGACTAAATCTATTGTACCATAGAATTAAATATGGGCCTAGGATTTATTTGATTTAATTAAATAGAATATGGGCCAAGCCCATACTAAATCTAGCTAACACCATTGTCCCCAAACATATGCATTGCTTCTGGGGCAATCCTGTCGAGTGTGGCGATGGTGGAGGGATGGGCTGCTCGGCACAGGCGCGTTGGCTGGCTCGCTGACCCGAGGAGGTCTGCCGTGTCGATCTTGCTCTCCGGCGCTAGGGAGAATTTGACGACGGTGGCGCTTGCAGTGCTAAGGCGAGGGAGGAGGAGCATGGACGAGGATGGCAGGGTTGCGGAGGGGTTCAGCACTAGCCCTGGTGACACAGACGAGCGCCCTAGCGGAGGGGTTTGGCGATGCGTAGATTAGCGCCCTCACAGTGCAGTGGAAGGAGGCGTTGGGGTCTGCATCGTGAAGCGGTGAGAAGGGATAGCGCCGTCTATTAGCTGCTATTATCTTATTTGGTGCAACTTGTGAGATATTTGTTATCTAGATGTCCCGCTAACAATTAGCTACTTTATTAGCTACACCTGTTTGGATCTAAAGGATTATTAGCAGCTAACTATTAGCTATACATGGATCCAAATAGGGTCTAATATTTATGCATGTAATTATGAACTAGAATGTCACCCTCGTACTCACAATATTTTGCCTTCAGATCATTCCAAAGGCCACCGTGGGCCTCACTCGAGTTCATAATAAGAGGTAAGAAAGTTCATCAGTGTATGGTTTTTTCCTAGAGAATATCGGAGTTTCATTAAGTAGACGGAAGAAATTTGCCACCTAACAGTCGTCAACATTTCAATAAGTGACATACCTTTGACTCCAAAATGATCCATATAAAACATAGTAAACCACTCATTATTGACGTGTCTCAATGTAAACGCATCTCGATGAAAGGTATCACATTAGAGACACATCTTAATTGACCAACATGTCTGATGCGATCCCCTATCACCTGAGACGAGGTGAATCAAGATGTGTCTCTAATGCGTGAGAAGGGTTCACATCAAAGAAGTGGGTCAAGTAAGATGTGTCTCTAATGTTGATTCCTATCACAGAGGCGCTTCAATATATCCTTATCTTAGATTAGAGGGAATTCCATCAAAAGATGTGGCTAAAGAAGACATGTCTCTGATGCCTTGAAACCCAGAGACATGCTTTAAGGATGCGTCTCAGATGTGGTAGTTGTTGGGCGCCACTATGGACACATTTCAAGAGCTCATCCCAATGCACGTTCTGCTCTCCATCGCTGCCCCGCTTCCTCCTCTGTGACACTATCACTATCCCACTCGATCCTCCCCCACTGGCGTGGCCCACACATCTCGGCAGTGCTGCACTGCCCACACCACACATTGTACCCACAAAGAGCATGCAACTAGCAATCACACATGGCACCGTGCCACCACTGTTGAACTAGTGCACCATTGCTACACAATGTTAGAAGCTAAGGCCATAACCTCTACGTGCAATCACATATCTCCTCAACTCTCGTCACACCCAAATTCACTACTTGCATGCTACCCAAGGAAATACAACACCAGAGCTGTTATGATATGTTCTTCAATGTTGTTCGATGTTTAGTGGATTATTGTACTGATTAGTTTAACTTCCACCGTGTTCAATGTTTAATGTAGTTTGTTGGGACCATGACGCCTAAGAGGGGGAGGGGTGAATTAGACAACTTAAAAACTACTTCTTAAACTATGGCCTCCAATTTCCACTTAGTCAAAACCTATGCAATAAATAATCTATCTAGATGTGCAACTAAGGTTTTGCTAGGTGTGCAACTAAGGTTTTGCTAGGTGTGTTGCTATCTCTACCGCAAAAGAGTTATGCAACCTAGGTTCCAATCCTATCACTAGCCTATTAAACTAAGCTAGGAATATTAAGCACACAACCTAAGTACATAATATAAATGCGGAAAATAAAGAGTGGTAGAGATGCAAACTCTCATCGATGACTCTGGTATTTTTACTGAGGTATTGAGAAGCTCCTCGCTTCCCCCTAGTCCTCGTTGGAGCCCTCGCAAGGGCCAAGCTCCTTGTCGGGTAACTTTGTGGATAGCCCCCGACCTTCCCCACGCGCAAGTAGCCGGGTCTCATAGATGGCATCTCCCGGACCACTCCCCGCCGTCTACACTATCGAGCTTCCGGCCAAAACGTTGCATGCCTCGTTTCCTTCTAGTACACAGTGGTGGCCACACAACAAACGTGGTTGGTGTGGTCTTGCAAGACTACAAGCCCCTCCGATGTACAACAATAGTGCGCGCAAGCACCTAATAGCAAGAGGTATGCAAATGTCACTAACACTAGGCCTAAACCTAGAGCAAGCGCATTTAGAGGAGGTCTAACTAGCCTAAGCACTTTGCAAAACACCTACACTAATCACCAAGTGATCTTTTAAGCACTATGTGTGGCTGTTGTATTTCTTATGCTCATGTAGAATATTCCGCAAGCACATAGAATACGTTGTTGCATTTCACCTAGGAGTATTCCGGGGTATCATATTTATCCTCAGGGAAGCAATGGTTAAAGAATATGGCAACTAACCAAGATGTTCTACTAACTAGTATACCTACTAAGCCAAAGTGGGGGTAAGTGATAAACAATAAGATTGGTTGACACACAGAAGATCCACTCCAGAAAGGTACATTGAAGGCATAGTTAAATGGGAGGACAATAAGTGAGGGAGTTTCCTAAGTTCTTCTTCATCACAAAGGTTCTTTCTTAGATATGGCTTAGCAATATAACTTAGCATAACAAGATTAATGAGCACACACCAATCACTTCAGAGCTCTGTTTCGGTCAAGCATCGCAAAAGATAACTTGTGTCGTTATAGCTTCAGGCCATACGCTTTAAGAACTTGCCCAAACACGTGGGTGGACTACATAGATGGGGCTGTCACCACCCACTAGCTACCACACATCCGAGGAGCAAGCCGCAAACACAGGTAAACTTTAGTCTAAGCACCATGCTTACACCAACGAATGCTGCTACTCTAGTTCCTGACAGGAGATCAAACTAGAGCACTCAACTAAGAGTAGTGAACCCGCACAAAGGTCACTACTACAAAAAACTTAATGGAGGCAGGCGTTTTCGGTTAACCGAGGTGGGCAAAGCAACTGCCTCTGTCGAAAGGTCTGCGTTAATGCAGACCTACGGAGGTAGGAGCTTAGCCCACTTCGGTTAACCAATTAACAGAGGTGCCCGCCTCGGTTAATTCCTATTAACAGAGGCGGTCACCATAAGCTGACCGCCTACATTAACTTGTTAACCGAGGCGGTTGCGCTAAGTCACCCGCCTCCGTTAAAGGATTAATGGAGGTGGTTGGTTATTACTTGCCCGCCTTCGTTAATGATTTTCCAGATTAAAAAAAGTAGTTTCCCGCCATTTGATTCGAATTTGAATTTGTTTTCACGAATTAAACACAAACAAAGCAGAAAATACGCATGCAGAGCACAAATATATATATACATATACCACAATCATTCATGTCTTGTCCTTATCATAGCACAAACCAACATTCAAGTTAATTACATACATGTCATATATTTACATGTGAAACTAAGATATCCGGTCGTTACGACCTAATGAAAAGAGGTTCGGCAACTTGTAATCCTTGACATGTAACTTGGTGGTCTAGTTTTTGATATTCTCATACTTATCTTCATACGCTAACTCGCTCTCCTCGTTGAAGAACTGTTCCCTGACATGCACACATTTGTGCGAGACGAATGAACATATGTCCGCTACAGTTTGAGTGAAGTTCTTTTCAGTGACCCCTTCCTTCATCCGCCAATCTAGTGATTTCTTGGGCTGCTTGTAGATGATGCTGAATTTGCCGCATGCTCTGAGGTACTCACAAACGTAGTATCCACATAATAGTGATCCAAGAGGTTGTTTGGAGCAGTACACGATATATAATACACAATCGATTAGAACATATAGAGGGCATGCATGATATAACAACACATACGACTTTTGATACGTACCGGGAAGTTGCGCCTGACTTTTAGTGTTTTGCCATTCTTCTTCTTCTTCTTCTCTAGAATAATTACGGGAGTTTCTGTTTCTGCCTGTAACTCCTCCGACGGTTACTCCTCCCGATCTTTGGGCGCACAACCTCGTGAGCTTCTGCCATGACCTCGGACCCTTCGTCTTTGATTTCCTCGGACCTCCTGACCCTTCGACTTCTGGTCACTCGGTATAAGAACGGCGTCCTGGATAGGCTCGCAGGTATGAGACATAGAAACTGCACCCTCTCTTCTCTATCGAGTTGCTTCCCAAATTTCCCCATTCCGGTCCTCTGTGTGCACGGAGGATTGGAAGAGCAGGCCTCCGGAACCATGCCTGCGTCTGCTGCACCTGCTCGGGTGTGCCGGGTGATCAGGTTTTTGGCGAGCATCTAACGAGACTGCTCGCTGCCGATCCGATCGACGACGTCGTCTTCTTCCTGGTGGTTCGCGAAAGTGCACTGCATACATTTTCCTGCATCGACTATGGTCCGCGACTTCGAGCAATGCACTATGTCGACTAGTCTGCATGGAGCCACTGGTGCCTTGAGCATGGGTCCCTCCGCGGGGTATATTTCTGATCTTACTATTTCTATATTCAGTATGGTATTCGTGTTGGTAACGATCAATATGTTCGCCATGGCTGCCACTCTAGTGATTAAATGTAGTTCACGCGTGCACATGTATGTTGTCACAAATTTACTACTATTTTTGCAGATTAAATTAAACATGAAAATGCCTAATTTCCTAACGACCCAAAAACCTGATATTAGGCAATTTTCTGTTAGTGGTTTTGCTGTTGCGTTGAAGCCAAGTGCTTTTGATGGGTCAAACTATAAGAGATGGCGTGCTAAGATGATCCTGTGGTTGACAGCTATATATAAGTTGCTATCACGCTGTGCAGGGGAAACCCAAATAGTTTAATGCTGATGAGGAGAAAGCGTTCGAGGTTGTCGATAACCTATTTCGAGGCATCGTGATTAGTGCTCTTGCTGAAAAATATGTGGACTCTTACATGAGATACACAATTGGCAAAGGATTATGGGATGCACTTGAGGCAAAGTTCGGCGTTTCTAATGCTGGTAGCGAATTGTATATCATGGAGCAGCTATATGACTACATAATGGTTGATAACCGTTCAATAGTGGAACAGGCCTATGAGATACATGCACTAGCTAAGGAACTCAAGCAATTTTCATGTGTGTTGCTCGACAAGTTTGTGGTCGGCGGTATTATCGCTAAGTTGCCACCTTCTTTGAGGGATTTTGCTACCTCTCCGAAACACAAGAGACAAGAGTTTAGTGTGGCTAAGCTTATTGGGTCTCTTGATGTTGAGGAAAGGGCAAGAGCAAAAGACACTTGAGGAAAAGGAGTTGAGTCTTCTAGTGCAAAAATGATGCAGAAGAAAAAATCTAGTGCATCTTGTAATAATAAGAAGAAGAACAAGAAAGAGAACAATTCAAAGCCTAAGCAAACAACCATGTTTAAGAAGAAAAGAATAAAGGTGCCTGCTTTGTTTGCGGGAGCGATGAGCATTGGGCAAGTACATGCTCAGACCGCAAATTTAAGCAAGACAAGAAGTCTGCAAACATGGTTGTTAAGGGGTTGAAGGAGGTCCGAGGAAATCAAAGACGAAGGGTCCGAGGTCATGGCAGAAGCTCACGAGGTTGTGCGCCCAAAGATCGGGAGGAGTAACCGTCGGAGGAGTTACAGGCAGAAACAGAAACTCCCGTAATTATTCTAGAGAAGTTACGGGCAGAAGTAGAAACTCCAGTAATGACTCTGTGAAAACTCACAATTAAAGCCTCCATCAACCAGCCCAAGTGGCGAAACCAAGCTCAGCCCGCACCACATCATGTCATGGGAGAAGTTACAGGTAGAAGCAAAAACTCCCGTAATACTCTATGAAAACTCCCAATTAAAGGCTCCATCAACCAGCCCAAGTGGCAAAACCAAGCCCAGCCCGCACCACATCATGTCATGGAGCGGCGCGGCCCAAGCCCGTGCATGACTCGACTCGACTCGACTCACCTCGCCACGCCTATTGAATGGTGGCAGCGCGCTCGTGTGTGGCACGCTCTTAGCCTCTCTCAACTTCTCAATAGGTGCACACATAGCCCGCCTATTTAAGTTGAGTCAACAATATAGTCAAAATCCCATATGGGACTAAATCTATTGTACCATAGAATTAAATATGGGCCTAGGATTTATTTGATTTAATTAAATAGAATATGGGCCAAGCCCATACTAAATCTAGCTAACACCATTGTCCCCAAACATATGCATTGCTTCTGGGGCAATCCTGTCGAGTGTGGCGATGGTGGAGGGATGGGCTGCTCGGCACAGGCGCGTTGGCTGGCTCGCTGACCCGAGGAGGTCTGCCGTGTCGATCTTGCTCTCCGGCGCTAGGGAGAATTTGACGACGGTGGCGCTTGCAGTGCTAAGGCGAGGGAGGAGGAGCATGGACGAGGATGGCAGGGTTGCGGAGGGGTTCAGCACTAGCCCTGGTGACACAGACGAGCGCCCTAGCGGAGGGGTTTGGCGATGCGTAGATTAGCGCCCTCACAGTGCAGTGGAAGGAGGCGTTGGGGTCTGCATCGTGAAGCGGTGAGAAGGGATAGCGCCGTCTATTAGCTGCTATTATCTTATTTGGTGCAACTTGTGAGATATTTGTTATCTAGATGTCCCGCTAACAATTAGCTACTTTATTAGCTACACCTGTTTGGATCTAAAGGATTATTAGCAGCTAACTATTAGCTATACATGGATCCAAATAGGGTCTAATATTTATGCATGTAATTATGAACTAGAATGTCACCCTCGTACTCACAATATTTTGCCTTCAGATCATTCCAAAGGCCACCGTGGGCCTCACTCGAGTTCATAATAAGAGGTAAGAAAGTTCATCAGTGTATGGTTTTTTCCTAGAGAATATCGGAGTTTCATTAAGTAGACGGAAGAAATTTGCCACCTAACAGTCGTCAACATTTCAATAAGTGACATACCTTTGACTCCAAAATGATCCATATAAAACATAGTAAACCACTCATTATTGACGTGTCTCAATGTAAACGCATCTCGATGAAAGGTATCACATTAGAGACACATCTTAATTGACCAACATGTCTGATGCGATCCCCTATCACCTGAGACGAGGTGAATCAAGATGTGTCTCTAATGCGTGAGAAGGGTTCACATCAAAGAAGTGGGTCAAGTAAGATGTGTCTCTAATGTTGATTCCTATCACAGAGGCGCTTCAATATATCCTTATCTTAGATTAGAGGGAATTCCATCAAAAGATGTGGCTAAAGAAGACATGTCTCTGATGCCTTGAAACCCAGAGACATGCTTTAAGGATGCGTCTCAGATGTGGTAGTTGTTGGGCGCCACTATGGACACATTTCAAGAGCTCATCCCAATGCACGTTCTGCTCTCCATCGCTGCCCCGCTTCCTCCTCTGTGACACTATCACTATCCCACTCGATCCTCCCCCACTGGCGTGGCCCACACATCTCGGCAGTGCTGCACTGCCCACACCACACATTGTACCCACAAAGAGCATGCAACTAGCAATCACACATGGCACCGTGCCACCACTGTTGAACTAGTGCACCATTGCTACACAATGTTAGAAGCTAAGGCCATAACCTCTACGTGCAATCACATATCTCCTCAACTCTCGTCACACCCAAATTCACTACTTGCATGCTACCCAAGGAAATACAACACCAGAGCTGTTATGATATGTTCTTCAATGTTGTTCGATGTTTAGTGGATTATTGTACTGATTAGTTTAACTTCCACCGTGTTCAATGTTTAATGTAGTTTGTTGGGACCATGACGCCTAAGAGGGGGAGGGGTGAATTAGACAACTTAAAAACTACTTCTTAAACTATGGCCTCCAATTTCCACTTAGTCAAAACCTATGCAATAAATAATCTATCTAGATGTGCAACTAAGGTTTTGCTAGGTGTGCAACTAAGGTTTTGCTAGGTGTGTTGCTATCTCTACCGCAAAAGAGTTATGCAACCTAGGTTCCAATCCTATCACTAGCCTATTAAACTAAGCTAGGAATATTAAGCACACAACCTAAGTACATAATATAAATGCGGAAAATAAAGAGTGGTAGAGATGCAAACTCTCATCGATGACTCTGGTATTTTTACTGAGGTATTGAGAAGCTCCTCGCTTCCCCCTAGTCCTCGTTGGAGCCCTCGCAAGGGCCAAGCTCCTTGTCGGGTAACTTTGTGGATAGCCCCCGACCTTCCCCACGCGCAAGTAGCCGGGTCTCATAGATGGCATCTCCCGGACCACTCCCCGCCGTCTACACTATCGAGCTTCCGGCCAAAACGTTGCATGCCTCGTTTCCTTCTAGTACACAGTGGTGGCCACACAACAAACGTGGTTGGTGTGGTCTTGCAAGACTACAAGCCCCTCCGATGTACAACAATAGTGCGCGCAAGCACCTAATAGCAAGAGGTATGCAAATGTCACTAACACTAGGCCTAAACCTAGAGCAAGCGCATTTAGAGGAGGTCTAACTAGCCTAAGCACTTTGCAAAACACCTACACTAATCACCAAGTGATCTTTTAAGCACTATGTGTGGCTGTTGTATTTCTTATGCTCATGTAGAATATTCCGCAAGCACATAGAATACGTTGTTGCATTTCACCTAGGAGTATTCCGGGGTATCATATTTATCCTCAGGGAAGCAATGGTTAAAGAATATGGCAACTAACCAAGATGTTCTACTAACTAGTATACCTACTAAGCCAAAGTGGGGGTAAGTGATAAACAATAAGATTGGTTGACACACAGAAGATCCACTCCAGAAAGGTACATTGAAGGCATAGTTAAATGGGAGGACAATAAGTGAGGGAGTTTCCTAAGTTCTTCTTCATCACAAAGGTTCTTTCTTAGATATGGCTTAGCAATATAACTTAGCATAACAAGATTAATGAGCACACACCAATCACTTCAGAGCTCTGTTTCGGTCAAGCATCGCAAAAGATAACTTGTGTCGTTATAGCTTCAGGCCATACGCTTTAAGAACTTGCCCAAACACGTGGGTGGACTACATAGATGGGGCTGTCACCACCCACTAGCTACCACACATCCGAGGAGCAAGCCGCAAACACAGGTAAACTTTAGTCTAAGCACCATGCTTACACCAACGAATGCTGCTACTCTAGTTCCTGACAGGAGATCAAACTAGAGCACTCAACTAAGAGTAGTGAACCCGCACAAAGGTCACTACTACAAAAAACTTAATGGAGGCAGGCGTTTTCGGTTAACCGAGGTGGGCAAAGCAACTGCCTCTGTCGAAAGGTCTGCGTTAATGCAGACCTACGGAGGTAGGAGCTTAGCCCACTTCGGTTAACCAATTAACAGAGGTGCCCGCCTCGGTTAATTCCTATTAACAGAGGCGGTCACCATAAGCTGACCGCCTACATTAACTTGTTAACCGAGGCGGTTGCGCTAAGTCACCCGCCTCCGTTAAAGGATTAATGGAGGTGGTTGGTTATTACTTGCCCGCCTTCGTTAATGATTTTCCAGATTAAAAAAAGTAGTTTCCCGCCATTTGATTCGAATTTGAATTTGTTTTCACGAATTAAACACAAACAAAGCAGAAAATACGCATGCAGAGCACAAATATATATATACATATACCACAATCATTCATGTCTTGTCCTTATCATAGCACAAACCAACATTCAAGTTAATTACATACATGTCATATATTTACATGTGAAACTAAGATATCCGGTCGTTACGACCTAATGAAAAGAGGTTCGGCAACTTGTAATCCTTGACATGTAACTTGGTGGTCTAGTTTTTGATATTCTCATACTTATCTTCATACGCTAACTCGCTCTCCTCGTTGAAGAACTGTTCCCTGACATGCACACATTTGTGCGAGACGAATGAACATATGTCCGCTACAGTTTGAGTGAAGTTCTTTTCAGTGACCCCTTCCTTCATCCGCCAATCTAGTGATTTCTTGGGCTGCTTGTAGATGATGCTGAATTTGCCGCATGCTCTGAGGTACTCACAAACGTAGTATCCACATAATAGTGATCCAAGAGGTTGTTTGGAGCAGTACACGATATATAATACACAATCGATTAGAACATATAGAGGGCATGCATGATATAACAACACATACGACTTTTGATACGTACCGGGAAGTTGCGCCTGACTTTTAGTGTTTTGCCATTCTTCTTCTTCTTCTTCTTCTTCTTAGATCTACAATCGATGGAATCAGGATCCTCCAAGTACTGCCGGTAAGCACTGTATGAAAACCACTGGTGTCAACGACAGATTTAACACATATGTTAAATGTAAAAGAACAAGTACCGTCACTTACTATCTCAATACGCTTTCAATTCCTTGTACCCTTCTTTGTCTGAATCCAAAGATTCGAATACAATAGCCCTTCCATCCCGAGGATAGATTAGAAATGCAATCCAGTGGCCCATGATGCCCCTGCTGCATCATTCAAACAATACAAATTTCAAATCTTCGAATATGAAAAGTGGTGATCCTAGTAGCTACATATACGTTCGAAGTATCCTTTTGACTTACCCGAACTGGTGGGCAGCAAGGATACACCCTTCCTCGACCAACTTCATGCATCTATAAACGTACACGCCCGCCTTAAACTTCAATTCGTTGCGCAGAAGTTTTCGGGCTGCCACTCTCTCTTCTGGGGTCAAGTTCCTAAGCCTTTCATGAGTATCTGGTACATTGTAACCCGCAATGCATCTCTGGCTAATGTGCATTGGAGAGAGGTAATTAATGTTTTTTCCCAATTCCTTGCATAGGTGGGACTGCATTCTGCAAGGACAAGTCATAGCATTATTAGCTTCTTCCTAAAGTACCTACAGCGATGCAATGGAGTGAAAGTCGTAATTAACTTACAGGGCAAACAAGGTGACTTGAGGATGTCGAGGTCCTTGCGTCGCAGTAGCCTATGGATGTCATGGAAATCTACGATGACGTGAGCATTGTCGGTCAAGTTGAAGTACTTTTTTGGAACCTTTACGATGAAATTGCGCAGGCCTGCTTTCGCCGGTTCCATGTACCAGAGATGGAACCTCCTTATCTCCCATGGCTCCTCTACAAGCTGGCCCATGGTCAACATGAACTTCCCATGCTCGTAATGTTCAGGGCAATCATACAAAAGGGGCCAACCCTCTAGTGACGGCATCCTGTACTTGAGAATATCAAAAACTAGACCACCAAGTTACATGTCAAGGATTACAAGTTGCCGAACCTCTTTTCATT
>JAHUYU010002789.1:0-14486 GCA_030439765.1 Tripidium arundinaceum | reverse complement strand
TGTTGCGATCACAAAAATGGTCACACCCTCTGTTGATTATTTTTATCTCTCAACATGCAGGACTCCAGGAGAGCTGCATGTCATTATATTAAATGTAGAAACCGAGCCAATTACATGCCGACTCCATAGGTTGTGTCAGTTTTTTTTTTTAGACTACGGACCTATAAACAGTGGTCATTACCGCCTCTCAACTGCGCTTATCCTTGGAGCCGACTCAGGGCCTTGACCCCGGTCATGGACCTGGAATACGCCTGCTCCCTGACTTCTCTCTGTTGATGATGAATTCAATGTTTTAGTTGGCCTTCAGGGGTTTGTGTGTTTGGGTGTGTGAGTTTTCTCTTGCCGTCTCTTCCTGTTTTATATTGCACTGGTCCACTTGGGCTGTTGTTTTTTCTTTTTCTCTTTTTAATATAATGATGTGCATACCTCTTGCGTGTTTGAGACAGAGAGAAAAAATAGGATTCAAAAGTCCAGAACCAGCCAAATCAAGAGGGAAGCTTGTACAGCTTCTCGCAGGGTGGGGGGGGAGGCGGACTGTTTGTTTTCCAGCAAAAATGCTCCAATTTTCTGCCTTTTGGATTCTTCTTACCTAATCAAAGAAATTTGGTGTCATATTAGAAGCAGTTATATTGAGCGAGTTGGTGGGAGGAACACCAACCGGTGTGTTAGTGCCTTAGCTGTTGTTTCTTGAACTGCTATGCGTAGTATATAGTAAATAGCTCTAGGTGAATGCTAAATGTTGGCAAAGAAGGTGGTATGACCATCAGCTGTTAAGTACATATCAGGCCAATCTATTCTAGGCCCATACTAGCCCATACATCGTATGTATGCACACATCAAAACTAATGAAGACATTATTCAGGTCAATGTAACATGGTAATGTATGACTTAGGTGCATACGCTTTAAGTATTTTTTTTAAATACCTTAATTCCGACTGTGGGAAGATACAGCGTCTTAGTAAAGGGCTGCAAAGATGGGGTCAAAGAAAAGTGGGAAACATCAAACTTCAGCTGGAAATGGCTAAGGAGATCATTCATAGGCTCGAGATCGCTAGACTCCAGAGAACTCTCCACTAGTGAAGAATGGCTGCACAGAAAGCTTAAAGTGCATAGTCTTGGTCTGGCTTCTTTGGAACGAACCATCGCCCGGTTGCGTTCTAGAATCCTTTCATCCGAGAAGGCGACGCAAACATGTCCCTTTTTCATCAGCAGGCCAGTTTTAGAAAGAAGAAATAACATGGGAGACAGGGAGTCTCCCTGGCAAAGACCTCTATGGTGAAGAATTGTCTCCCCAGGTTCCCCATTCACAAGAATCTGAGTAGAAGATGTGGACAGGATCAGGCATACCAAGTCACACCACCGCTGTCCAAACCCTAACTGCTGCGGAACTTCCAATAAAAAGGACCAAGAAACTGAATCGAAGGCCTTAGAAATATCTAACTTGAGGAGTATATGAGCCTCCTTCTTCTTGTGTAAGGACTTCACCATCTGCTGAACAAAAGGAAATTGTCCTGAATACTCCTTCCTCTTATAAAAGCGCTTTGATTAGGAGAGACCAAAGAGGGCAGCATAGGAGCCAGCCGATTAGCTAAAATTTTGGTCACCAATTTAGCAAAACTGTGAATTAAGCTAATGGGCCGGTAATCTTTGACATGGAGGGCATCCAATCTTTTGGGCAGAAGTGATATGAAAGCCGAATTGAGGAGCCTGAACTTGAACACGTGACCGCGATGGATATCCACAAGAGCTGCAAGTACATCCGCTTTAATGATGCTCCAGCAAGACTTGTAAAAACGAAACGACCCGTAAACCCATCGGGTCCCGGGGCTTTGTCAAGGGGCATATCCCTGATGGTTGCCCACACCTCATCCTCCGAGAAGGGAGCCTCCAGAGAAGAAAGGTCCCGCTGCTGCAAACCAATTTCTGCCAGATCAATCGTATAATTCCTCTCCTCAGCTGTACCAATTAGGTTCTCATAAAAGTCCAAAACTGCTGCATGCTTATCTTCTTGTGAAGTGGCTATCTGATCACCCACTGTAGCTTAGCTATAAAGTTTTTCTTCTTTCTAAAACTGGCCTGCTGATGAAAAAGGGACATGTTTGCGTCGCCTTCTCGGATGAAAGGATTCTAGAACGCAACCGGGCGATGGTTCGTTCCAAAGAAGCCAGACCAAGACTATGCACTTTAAGCTTTCTGTGCAGCCATTCTTCACTAGTGGAGAGTTCTCTGGAGTCTAGCGATCTCGAGCCTATGAATGATCTCCTTAGCCATTTCCAGCTGAAGTTTGATGTTTCCCACTTTTCTTTGACCCCATCTTTGCAGCCCTTTACTAAGACGCTGTATCTTCCCACAGTCGGAATTAAGGTATTTAAAAAAATACTTAAAGCGTATGCACCTAAGTCATACATTACCATGTTACATTGACCTGAATAATGTCTTCATTAGTTTTGATGTGTGCATACATACGATGTATGGGCTAGTATGGGCCTAGAATAGATTGGCCTGATATGTACTTAACAGCTGATGGTCATACCACCTTCTTTGCCAACATTTAGCATTCACCTAGAGCTATTTACTATATACTACGCATAGCAGTTCAAGAAACAACAGCTAAGGCACTAACACACCGGTTGGTGTTCCTCCCACCAACTCGCTCAATATAACTGCTTCTAATATGACACCAAATTTCTTTGATTAGGTAAGAAGAATCCAAAAGGCAGAAAATTGGAGCATTTTTGCTGGAAAACAAACAGTCCGCCTCCCCCCCACCCTGCGAGAAGCTGTACAAGCTTCCCTCTTGATTTGGCTGGTTCTGGACTTTTGAATCCTATTTTTTCTCTCTGTCTCAAACACGCAAGAGGTATGCACATCATTATATTAAAAAGAGAAAAAGAAAAACAACAGCCCAAGTGGACCAGTGCAATATAAAACAGGAAGAGACGGCAGAGAAAACTCACACACCCAAACACACAAACCCCTGAAGGCCAACTAAAACATTGAATTCATCATCAACAGAGAGAAGTCAGGGAGCAGGCGTATTCCAGGTCCATGACCGGGGTCAAGGCCCTGAGTCGGCTCCAAGGATAAGCGCAGTTGAGAGGCGGTAATGACCACTGTTTATAGGTCCGTAGTCTAAAAAAAAAAACTGACACAACCTATGGAGTCGGCATGTAATTGGCTCGGTTTCTACATTTAATATAATGACATGCAGCTCTCCTGGAGTCCTGCATGTTGAGAGATAAAAATAATCAACAGAGGGCGTGACCATTTTTGTGATCGCAAAGGCTTCAATGCCATAAGCTACTAAACCCTTTTATGCCAGCGAAGCACCATAATTTGGCTTATCTTGAATATTGTGCAAAATAGAAGTATAGAATTTATGGTTCGGAGACACCCATTCTTATGTTTCCACAAGGTGTCAGGAGGTGCTGTATTATCTCATCAGCTTGATCACATAATGGGCACTATTCAGGATGATCAAGTCCTTGGTGTGCCAACTTGTCAGCTGTCCAGCAGAGATTCAAGGCTAACCAAATGAAAAATTTGCATCTTGGAGGCGCTCAGGATTTCCAAACTTCCTTCCAAGGCTTAAACTCCACCACGCCAGTGAAGAAACACGCATAGATCGATTTGCAAGAAAAATCACTATCCAACGGTGTTGATCCTCAATTTCAGGATTGAGCTTCACATCACTCACTAAAGTCCAAAACATGGAGGTACTCCAGCAGTGCCTCAGTAGATATACTTTCTGATCTCAAGCCCAACCGTTAGTAGTTAAAGCCTCCTGGACTGTCCTCTTATTAGCAAACCACTTCGGAACCAAAGTCACCAAAGAGGGTGCAAGATAATTGATCATGTAGCCATCGATCAGTCCAAAAGAGCATTCTCTCGCCATTGCCTACAACAATATCACAGGAGTGCCAAATGTTGCCGAGGTGTTGGGATGCACCTGTATCTTGTCCTGACCATGGTTGGTCTGGTTGGGTTTTCTTCAACCATAACCACCCTCATGTATGCTTGAATTGTGTATATAGTCCAAAGGATCAGTGTCCTTGCGCCCCAAGTTTTTGCATTGGTCTCAAAAAGAAGAGCTAGCAGGAGGACTGTCCATGAGGCCCTCTCAAATAATTTGTCGGTCTCTGATATCCAAGGCGCTCTAACTGTGAGAGTCATATCAGAATTTCTACCTCTATGGGATTTGATCAAGGATGTGATCTGGCAGTCTGGAGTCACAGATTATTATATCTGGCGTTTATCTTCAAATGGCCAATATTCATCAAGGTGTCTTACAAAAATCGCTTCCAGGGAATGAGTTCTTTTCGGCCTTATACTAGAATTTGGAGAACCTGGGCTCCAGGAAAATATAAATTCTTCTTATGGTTGGTAGCTCATGATCGGTGTTGGATACTTGGATAGCAGACCGTTTGGCAAGAAGAGGGCTTCCTCATCCTGATAGATGTCCTCACTGTGATCAAGCTGAAGAATCTATCAACCACTTGCTCCTGTCTTGTGTTTTTGCAAGAGGACTCTGGTTCAAACTTCTACAAAGAGTCAGCCTGCAGTTCCTTGCCCCACAGATCGATGAGGAGTTCTTTGATGATTGGTGGGAAAGAATCAATTTGAACGCCGGGTACCAGTTACAGAAAGGCCTCAACTCCCTTGTCATCCTTGGCGCTTGGACCTTGTGGATTCATTGTAGTAAGTGTGCGTTTGATGGAGTTTCTCCAAGCTTGGCTAGAGCCTTACTGCTCGCTAGGGAGGAGTTATTTTTTTTTGGGGGTTTGGCCTGGGCTAGAGGTATGTCCTACCTGCTCGCCCTTGTGCCGATGTAGCGTATTTGCTTTAGTTGGGTCGTTTCATTTTTTGTCACAGGCGAGTCAGATTGTTAGTAGCATGGTTTTGTGGTGTTTGTGTGTGTTTGTAAGGGCTCTTCCCTTTTTTTCTTCTTAATATAATGATACACAGCTCTCCTGTGTGTTCGAGAAAAAAAATTGTGTATAAGCATATCTTAAAAATTTACTGCATGAAGTATACAAGTTTTTTTGTTATTCCACATATTGTAGAGAAGCTAATTTGCATGTTTTTTTTTCTGTGTCTATGTTTATGATCAATAGTGAGTCCTGATGGTCTCCTCCAGCAAAGTTCAACAGTAGCTGATTCATCATTGTTTACGTTTGCTGATGGAATAACTGAATCTATTCCTCGATCATACATTGAATTTGCTGAACGTCTCCTGCTACCACAGTTCAAAGATTTGCAAGATGAAGAGGTTTGCATAATTTTCTCACTGATTCACACTGCTCTTGTACATGACACTAACATTGAAAAGGCTTAGAATTTTGTATGTCAAATATTTCTGTTTCCTGCTGATAAGTTAACATATGGGATGCTTTGCTTTAACTTGCCAGGTTACTATACAAATGGCGTTCTCTTTTGAGATATTAATTTGCCATTATAACTATTATCTGAATATTTAGTTCTGTTACTTAAATAATTTCTCCTGAATATTGCTGATAATCACTTCTATCCATTGTTCTCTTTCTTTATTCAACTTTTGGGGTGTCCTGTTTACATGTATTAATTATTATGATTCCCTGAAGATCTCTTATGCTTTATTCAATTACTCTTTACCTGCATCAGATGCCTTATCTGCTACTCCAAATTCCCCTTTGTAATTTCTGTAGGTGAAAGAATACCACCGGCGTGATGGTTTTGAGGTGGGCAATGCGGACAAGATATTCGAAAGTACATCGAAGGATCAGCTGACACGGAGATCTGCATAAACAGTGAACTCTAGATCTATTGTGCAAATGACCCAACGTGCCTTTTGGAAGTGTGTTGGAGGCATGTATTGTGAAATGATTGTACCTACTTGAGTGAAATAAAACGTGAGAACCAATAAAAAGTAATTATTTTTTATTCTACATCTGTTGAATCCAAAGAGAGAATCAGTTACTGTTTCTGTTCCTTTGGCCCTACAATCTTTCATCATCATTAAATCCATGTCTGGGAACTTGGGTGTTCCAGAATAAACATGGCACCTGCAGTACTTCGCCTACTTCTTCCTTAAAAAAGAACTAACATGCAGGATGACTGGTTTTGTTTTTGCTAATTTCTTCTGTTGTTTTGTGCTGTGCACTTGCGCATCCTAGCACTTATGGTTAATGTATTGGGAACCCCTGGAAGTTGGAACTGTGAAAGCAGGTGGGCTGCCATGCCGGGGTGATGAAACTGTGCACTTATCTTTCAATAAGGTATTCAGTAGGTACTACGGTACTACTACAGTATAACTCAGCGCAAATCGTCAGAAAGAAGACCCAGCAAAGTTCACAAAAATGGCAGTATTAGCAATTGACAGATCTTTGTTAGCATATGTTTTGTCTTTCAACTGAATTGACAGGATTTTCTTTGCAGATGTTTGTCCTCAGCCTGAGTATGGTTTCCTGGCATTCATATTTCATTAATTTTGTGCCTACTTTGTGACTCATGGTGCCAGGTTCTTGAATTGTCACGCCAGGTACATGTTCAGTAACTAGTACCTACTTTCTGGGTTCAATGAAATATGTACAACACTTGCTGAATATGTATAGTTGATGATAAGTTGCAGTACGTGGTTGTAATATAGTTTATAATCAATAAATACAAAGCATTCAATTTCATTTTCTGTGATAAACTTTGGATCCAACTAAAAAGTCACCAAACAAAATGCAGGACCCACAAAGCTTTTTAGTCTAGCAAGTTGGGGTCTGTTAAGAAAAATAAAATGAATCACCCAAAAAGACAACCATTAATTTAGTAGAGTTCTTGATTCTTGGTGCTAGCGAAGAGTCAAAGAAAACCAAAGCAGCAGTCTCAAAACTTCGCATTGATCCATTTGTCCTTGAGATCTCAAGGGTGTCCCCAACATTAGGCCGTTTCCCTCACTTGAATTTGGGAAAGCAGGTGGCTCGCGTGCAGACATGAACCATGATTCTAGCACCTGGCATGTCGAGAAAAGAAAAGGAAAGAATTCTGGAAGAGGCACTGCTTAAACAAATATGCTAAAAGGTTGCTTTAGTTGTCCGTTGCCCTTCCGCATATATAGTAATCCACCAGCCATTTCTCCTTTGAGGGATCTCTTTTAGCATCGTTTCCGTACAATACTGCATTAGGAATATTATTGTATTCATATAGCAGAATGTTTGTCCAGTTGCTAAGATATATTTTGCATTAGGGGCTTTGTTGTTGCTTGCAAACATTTCAGACTATTAACATGCTCAACACCACCAAAGGAGAATTGCTGACTTTTCATTTCTGGAGAAAAATCGGATCTAATTTCCCTGTTCTACACTATAAGGACCCCTTTTTCTTTCTTACTTCACCCAGTTACCCACTGTAAAGAAACTCTTGCGTTATCCATAGTAGCAACTAGCAACCTGTAAAGCTGTCACTGTCCATCTGCTAATTTATCCATCTACGGATCTACAGGCCTACTCAGATACCAGCACTCCCAATGGCTGAAGCCTCAAGGCACTATCCAAGCCATGGTCCAAATCCAACGGTGAGCTCATATAGCATCATGGATTTTTATGATCCAAACGTTACGTATGCCTTTCAAGCTTTGAGATCATGCATGTACATGTGTGGAGCAAACCGGTTTGCTGACATTTGTGCGCATAACATGGTTGCAAGCTGAGGTTTGTGGCATCCACTTATAACAATTCCAGGTTATCCCGTTCAGAGAGGAGGAAACGCAATGCTTTTGTGAAGCTTCCTTGTGCTTTCTGGTGCAGTTGTGCATGCGAGCGTCTGAAAAGGTGTCAGCTTAGTCCATGTAAGTGAACAAATTCCAGTTGGGCACTATTTTTTTATAACCGTGAAAGAATTTAGGTGCTGCTGATGCAGAATGAACAAAAAAACTACTCTTAGAACCCTAAAGTAGCGAGCTTAATGCTGAATTAGATTTAAGTAATGCAGATGGTATGATTCTCCATTTGTCGCATCCAAAAAGATTGGGACCCAACACCACTGAATTACCCAAGTTGGTTCTTTGTTTGAAAACGAGTTTAGTTAAAATATAGACAGTGGGGCAAAACCTACAGGTTAAAGCCGGAGCTGGGAATCTACTACTGTATCTAGGAGTGCAAATACGCTATGACCAGAGAATCAGTACAGTGTACAGGTAGGAAATCGCACCACTAAAGTACCCCAATTCATCTGCTGTCCGCCTCACTGCGTGCGGACGGAGACTGCATAGCCTGAAGCCAGTGCGCCAAAGCTGATTCTGCACTGCTATCCGAGAGACGCAGAATCTTCGCTTTAACCTTTCCATATCGCAACCATGTCCCTAGAATCTTAAAGATTAAGACATCGTGAGCATTGTGATGGATTAGGATTGACTCAGAGTCTCAGTGTCTGCCTATTCTGCACTTTGGTTAACTGTTTTTTTCCCTTTAAACTCAAGTTTTGTATATGCTAACTTCAAAGTGGAAAATGGCAACTAATTCTTGTGCCAACAATATCGATCAACTCTATGGGGTTTTTTTATCAACTATATTCTCAATGATATTTGAACTAAACTCGTTTTCAAACAAAGAACCAACTTGGCTAATTCAGTGGTGTTGGGTCCCAATCTTTTTGGATGCGACAAATGGAGAATCATACCATCTGCATTACTTAAATCTAATTCAGCATTAAGCTCGCTACTTTAGGGTTCTAAGAGTAGTTTTTTTGTTCATTCTGCATCAGCAGCACCTAAATTCTTTCACGGTTATAAAAAAATAGTGCCCAACTGGAATTTGTTCACTTACATGGACTAAGCTGACACCTTTTCAGACGCTCGCATGCACAACTGCACCAGAAAGCACAAGGAAGCTTCACAAAAGCATTGCGTTTCCTCCTCTCTGAACGGGATAACCTGGAATTGTTATAAGTGGATGCCACAAACCTCAGCTTGCAACCATGTTATGCGCACAAATGTCAGCAAACCGGTTTGCTCCACACATGTACATGCATGATCTCAAAGCTTGAAAGGCATACGTAACGTTTGGATCATAAAAATCCATGATGCTATATGAGCTCACCGTTGGATTTGGACCATGGCTTGGATAGTGCCTTGAGGCTTCAGCCATTGGGAGTGCTGGTATCTGAGTAGGCCTGTAGATCCGTAGATGGATAAATTAGCAGATGGACAGTGACAGCTTTACAGGTTGCTAGTTGCTACTATGGATAACGCAAGAGTTTCTTTACAGTGGGTAACTGGGTGAAGTAAGAAAGAAAAAGGGGTCCTTATAGTGTAGAACAGGGAAATTAGATCCGATTTTTCTCCAGAAATGAAAAGTCAGCAATTCTCCTTTGGTGGTGTTGAGCATGTTAATAGTCTGAAATGTTTGCAAGCAACAACAAAGCCCCTAATGCAAAATATATCTTAGCAACTGGACAAACATTCTGCTATATGAATACAATAATATTCCTAATGCAGTATTGTACGGAAACGATGCTAAAAGAGATCCCTCAAAGGAGAAATGGCTGGTGGATTACTATATATGCGGAAGGGCAACGGACAACTAAAGCAACCTTTTAGCATATTTGTTTAAGCAGTGCCTCTTCCAGAATTCTTTCCTTTTCTTTTCTCGACATGCCAGGTGCTAGAATCATGGTTCATGTCTGCACGCGAGCCACCTGCTTTCCCAAATTCAAGTGAGGAAACGGCCTAATGTTGGGGACACCCTTGAGATCTCAAGGACAAATGGATCAATGCGAAGTTTTGAGACTGCTGCTTTGGTTTTCTTTGACTCTTCGCTAGCACCAAGAATCAAGAACTCTACTAAATTAATGGTTGTCTTTTTGGGTGATTCATTTTATTTTTCTTAACAGACCCCAACTTGCTAGACTAAAAAGCTTTGTGGGTCCTGCATTTTGTTTGGTGACTTTTTAGTTGGATCCAAAGTTTATCACAGAAAATGAAATTGAATGCTTTGTATTTATTGATTATAAACTATATTACAACCACGTACTGCAACTTATCATCAACTATACATATTCAGCAAGTGTTGTACATATTTCATTGAACCCAGAAAGTAGGTACTAGTTACTGAACATGTACCTGGCGTGACAATTCAAGAACCTGGCACCATGAGTCACAAAGTAGGCACAAAATTAATGAAATATGAATGCCAGGAAACCATACTCAGGCTGAGGACAAACATCTGCAAAGAAAATCCTGTCAATTCAGTTGAAAGACAAAACATATGCTAACAAAGATCTGTCAATTGCTAATACTGCCATTTTTGTGAACTTTGCTGGGTCTTCTTTCTGACGATTTGCGCTGAGTTATACTGTAGTAGTACCGTAGTACCTACTGAATACCTTATTGAAAGATAAGTGCACAGTTTCATCACCCCGGCATGGCAGCCCACCTGCTTTCACAGTTCCAACTTCCAGGGGTTCCCAATACATTAACCATAAGTGCTAGGATGCGCAAGTGCACAGCACAAAACAACAGAAGAAATTAGCAAAAACAAAACCAGTCATCCTGCATGTTAGTTCTTTTTTAAGGAAGAAGTAGGCGAAGTACTGCAGGTGCCATGTTTATTCTGGAACACCCAAGTTCCCAGACATGGATTTAATGATGATGAAAGATTGTAGGGCCAAAGGAACAGAAACAGTAACTGATTCTCTCTTTGGATTCAACAGATGTAGAATAAAAAATAATTACTTTTTATTGGTTCTCACGTTTTATTTCACTCAAGTAGGTACAATCATTTCACAATACATGCCTCCAACACACTTCCAAAAGGCACGTTGGGTCATTTGCACAATAGATCTAGAGTTCACTGTTTATGCAGATCTCCGTGTCAGCTGATCCTTCGATGTACTTTCGAATATCTTGTCCGCATTGCCCACCTCAAAACCATCACGCCGGTGGTATTCTTTCACCTACAGAAATTACAAAGGGGAATTTGGAGTAGCAGATAAGGCATCTGATGCAGGTAAAGAGTAATTGAATAAAGCATAAGAGATCTTCAGGGAATCATAATAATTAATACATGTAAACAGGACACCCCAAAAGTTGAATAAAGAAAGAGAACAATGGATAGAAGTGATTATCAGCAATATTCAGGAGAAATTATTTAAGTAACAGAACTAAATATTCAGATAATAGTTATAATGGCAAATTAATATCTCAAAAGAGAACGCCATTTGTATAGTAACCTGGCAAGTTAAAGCAAAGCATCCCATATGTTAACTTATCAGCAGGAAACAGAAATATTTGACATACAAAATTCTAAGCCTTTTCAATGTTAGTGTCATGTACAAGAGCAGTGTGAATCAGTGAGAAAATTATGCAAACCTCTTCATCTTGCAAATCTTTGAACTGTGGTAGCAGGAGACGTTCAGCAAATTCAATGTATGATCGAGGAATAGATTCAGTTATTCCATCAGCAAACGTAAACAATGATGAATCAGCTACTGTTGAACTTTGCTGGAGGAGACCATCAGGACTCACTATTGATCATAAACATAGACACAGAAAAAAAAACATGCAAATTAGCTTCTCTACAATATGTGGAATAACAAAAAAACTTGTATACTTCATGCAGTAAATTTTTAAGATATGCTTATACACAATTTTTTTTCTCGAACACACAGGAGAGCTGTGTATCATTATATTAAGAAGAAAAAAAGGGAAGAGCCCTTACAAACACACACAAACACCACAAAACCATGCTACTAACAATCTGACTCGCCTGTGACAAAAAATGAAACGACCCAACTAAAGCAAATACGCTACATCGGCACAAGGGCGAGCAGGTAGGACATACCTCTAGCCCAGGCCAAACCCCCAAAAAAAAATAACTCCTCCCTAGCGAGCAGTAAGGCTCTAGCCAAGCTTGGAGAAACTCCATCAAACGCACACTTACTACAATGAATCCACAAGGTCCAAGCGCCAAGGATGACAAGGGAGTTGAGGCCTTTCTGTAACTGGTACCCGGCGTTCAAATTGATTCTTTCCCACCAATCATCAAAGAACTCCTCATCGATCTGTGGGGCAAGGAACTGCAGGCTGACTCTTTGTAGAAGTTTGAACCAGAGTCCTCTTGCAAAAACACAAGACAGGAGCAAGTGGTTGATAGATTCTTCAGCTTGATCACAGTGAGGACATCTATCAGGATGAGGAAGCCCTCTTCTTGCCAAACGGTCTGCTATCCAAGTATCCAACACCGATCATGAGCTACCAACCATAAGAAGAATTTATATTTTCCTGGAGCCCAGGTTCTCCAAATTCTAGTATAAGGCCGAAAAGAACTCATTCCCTGGAAGCGATTTTTGTAAGACACCTTGATGAATATTGGCCATTTGAAGATAAACGCCAGATATAATAATCTGTGACTCCAGACTGCCAGATCACATCCTTGATCAAATCCCATAGAGGTAGAAATTCTGATATGACTCTCACAGTTAGAGCGCCTTGGATATCAGAGACCGACAAATTATTTGAGAGGGCCTCATGGACAGTCCTCCTGCTAGCTCTTCTTTTTGAGACCAATGCAAAAACTTGGGGCGCAAGGACACTGATCCTTTGGACTATATACACAATTCAAGCATACATGAGGGTGGTTATGGTTGAAGAAAACCCAACCAGACCAACCATGGTCAGGACAAGATACAGGTGCATCCCAACACCTCGGCAACATTTGGCACTCCTGTGATATTGTTGTAGGCAATGGCGAGAGAATGCTCTTTTGGACTGATCGATGGCTACATGATCAATTATCTTGCACCCTCTTTGGTGACTTTGGTTCCGAAGTGGTTTGCTAATAAGAGGACAGTCCAGGAGGCTTTAACTACTAACGGTTGGGCTTGAGATCAGAAAGTATATCTACTGAGGCACTGCTGGAGTACCTCCATGTTTTGGACTTTAGTGAGTGATGTGAAGCTCAATCCTGAAATTGAGGATCAACACCGTTGGATAGTGATTTTTCTTGCAAATCGATCTATGCGTGTTTCTTCACTGGCGTGGTGGAGTTTAAGCCTTGGAAGGAAGTTTGGAAATCCTGAGCGCCTCCAAGATGCAAATTTTTCATTTGGTTAGCCTTGAATCTCTGCTGGACAGCTGACAAGTTGGCACACCAAGGACTTGATCATCCTGAATAGTGCCCATTATGTGATCAAGCTGATGAGATAATACAGCACCTCCTGACACCTTGTGGAAACATAAGAATGGGTGTCTCCGAACCATAAATTCTATACTTCTATTTTGCACAATATTCAAGATAAGCCAAATTATGGTGCTTCGCTGGCATAAAAGGGTTTAGTAGCTTATGGCATTGAAGCCTTTGCGATCACAAAAATGGTCACACCCTCTGTTGATTATTTTTATCTCTCAACATGCAGGACTCCAGGAGAGCTGCATGTCATTATATTAAATGTAGAAACCGAGCCAATTACATGCCGACTCCATAGGTTGTGTCAGTTTTTTTTTTTAGACTACGGACCTATAAACAGTGGTCATTACCGCCTCTCAACTGCGCTTATCCTTGGAGCCGACTCAGGGCCTTGACCCCGGTCATGGACCTGGAATACGCCTGCTCCCTGACTTCTCTCTGTTGATGATGAATTCAATGTTTTAGTTGGCCTTCAGGGGTTTGTGTGTTTGGGTGTGTGAGTTTTCTCTTGCCGTCTCTTCCTGTTTTATATTGCACTGGTCCACTTGGGCTGTTGTTTTTTCTTTTTCTCTTTTTAATATAATGATGTGCATACCTCTTGCGTGTTTGAGACAGAGAGAAAAAATAGGATTCAAAAGTCCAGAACCAGCCAAATCAAGAGGGAAGCTTGTACAGCTTCTCGCAGGGTGGGGGGGAGGCGGACTGTTTGTTTTCCAGCAAAAATGCTCCAATTTTCTGCCTTTTGGATTCTTCTTACCTAATCAAAGAAATTTGGTGTCATATTAGAAGCAGTTATATTGAGCGAGTTGGTGGGAGGAACACCAACCGGTGTGTTAGTGCCTTAGCTGTTGTTTCTTGAACTGCTATGCGTAGTATATAGTAAATAGCTCTAGGTGAATGCTAAATGTTGGCAAAGAAGGTGGTATGACCATCAGCTGTTAAGTACATATCAGGCCAATCTATTCTAGGCCCATACTAGCCCATACATCGTATGTATGCACACATCAAAACTAATGAAGACATTATTCAGGTCAATGTAACATGGTAATGTATGACTTAGGTGCATACGCTTTAAGTATTTTTTTAAATACCTTAATTCCGACTGTGGGAAGATACAGCGTCTTAGTAAAGGGCTGCAAAGATGGGGTCAAAGAAAAGTGGGAAACATCAAACTTCAGCTGGAAATGGCTAAGGAGATCATTCATAGGCTCGAGATCGCTAGACTCCAGAGAACTCTCCACTAGTGAAGAATGGCTGCACAGAAAGCTTAAAGTGCATAGTCTTGGTCTGGCTTCTTTGGAACGAACCATCGCCCGGTTGCGTTCTAGAATCCTTTCG
>JAHUYU010003140.1:0-19217 GCA_030439765.1 Tripidium arundinaceum | reverse complement strand
TGCAAGTATTTTTTTATATTACTTTGGTCAAAGTTTTAAATTGTTTGAGAGTGGTAATTAGGTGATACAGTATTAAATGCCGACGTGGAGGCTTTGTAAATAAATTTAATAAAAGCTATGTCTCTGTCTCCGATTCTTCCGTCTCTGTCTCCGAAGAGGAACGGGCGCACAAGGTCATCCTATTCTTCTCCCCCCTTCAAGCCGACGTTTCTGCGTTTGGACTTAGCAAAAATCACTGTAAGCCCTCTTCAAGCGATTTCCTTTGGTGACTTGTAGCGTAGCGATTTCCTTTAGATAGTCTCGACTCTTGAGGAAATTCCTTTGACCTATACATCATTAGAGTTTCGTGCTTTCTGTTTCTTCCGTAGCCTGTTCCCCTTGTTAATTCCATTTTTTCTAATCTCTCTCAGATTGATCGTTCGTCTAGTTAGTTTCTCTCTATATATATGACTTGTTTGGCTGCACTCGTATTTATCTCAATCCACGTGGGTTGGAGTGGATTGAGATACAAATCAGTTAATTTTTCACCTTAATTTATGCCATTACACATGGATTGAGGTGGATACGAATACATTTAAGTTCCTTAAAGAATAGAACATCAAATTGTTAGACCCCCCTTTGAATGCGAGAATTTTTCCTGTTTTCCGCGTTTTTCCTATGAAAATAAAATGATTCCTATGAAATTTTTGTATGGTTCCTATGTAATTCCTGCATTCTAAATGGGCCCTTAATAGGGCATACAGAATTACCCTGAAGTGGGGTAGAAAACACTTTGTTTTTTACCCTTTCTTTGTTAGCTATGACCTGTCCAATTTCCTCCCTTTTTTTCCTCTCAAGAAGTTACTTCTCTATCTCTAGTGGATACTATTGTAAACTTTTATGCAGGTATGCTACCAAGATGAGAAAACCTTCAAAGGGATGCAAGGAGAGGGATGCGAATTACCACCGGAACGATCACACATATGACCATGGCAAGCATTTCTTCAAGGTTTTGATTGGTGATTTCCATAAAAGATTGGTGAGCAATTTTCTTTCACACTGTGTTTCCGGGTATTCAGCTTGTGGAATACTGGAATGTGTTCATTACCTTCTTAGAAGTGGAGTAACTTTTGTTACTAATTCAATACTGTGTACTGAAGTAGTGTTTCCAATTTATATTAGCATGTTGTCCCTAAGACGGATCAAAGATCTATTTTGGTAGCCATAAATGGAATAACATCACTTACAAGACTATTTTGGCAATGTTATTTTAAGGCAATTCGTCTGCTCAATGGGACAGGGCCAAAGTATTTACTGATTTTACAAGATATTGACAGCATTAATATCAAACAGCTTCAAGTAATGAAATTGAATTAATCAAGCTATAGCAACTCTTTGATTCTTTAGTTGCTAGCTGTTTTGCATCTGGTATCAATTTAGTGTTTCATTATATGATGGTGTGCATCACTTGTTTAAAAGATAATTAGTTGTGCTATATCAACCAAAGTTGCAATACAGCGATGTAGATTTTATACTGTTCCCTTACCTCATCTGAACTTTGTTCTGCGTTAACCTTGTTGCTGCAGGTCATACCGGGTAAATTTGCTAAACATTTCAGAGACAAAATAGAAGGAAATATTACGCTTGAATCACTTGGTGGTTTTACTTTTGATGTTCAAGTTGCAAAGAATTTGGGCAGAATAGTGCTTCAATCTGGGTGGAAGTCGTTTGTTAGTGCCCATAACTTGAAAAAGATGGACTTTCTGGTATTCAAGTACGATGGGATGTCTCGGATGAAGGTTCTGATATTTGATCCTAGTGGTTGCGAGAAAGTACCACCATGTTTTGGCGCGAAAAATGCTATTAGTGGTGAGTTTGTGAAAACACCAGAAACTAAAAATAAGTCATGGAAGCAAAGGGACAGGAGTAGGATCAGTATGAATGGTCCCTATCCAACTCATAGGTTGAGTCACAATGTTTTTTTTTTTGAATGCAAGAGTCACAATGTCAAACCTAGTAGCATCTATGTACATCTACAAGATAATGACATCATTATTTTGTTTGGTTATAGGAGGTATGACATCTTCAGAAGATGATGAAGCATATTCTGTTCCAAGTTACATGCTCCCACGACACACCAGCCTTGATAGTATGCAAAAGAAGAAACTGAAAGAGAGACTCCGAGCTATTTGTTCTGAAATGGCCATCTATGTGTGTGTCATGAAGAAGACACACGTTTCTGGAAGATCTCAAGCTATGGTGAGTTCAGTTTTTTTTTTTTGGTTCCAGGATTGGCATTGCATTTCAAATGCACGTCGTTTGGCGAGCAGGTTGTTTAGCCTAGATGCATTGAAGAAATTTACAAGCTAAGTTGGATGGAAAACTTTAACTGTTTTGACTTTCCAACACTGAAAACCCTTTCCCTCTGTAACCAGGACTTCTCCGTAAAATATTCTGATGTATGCCTTCCATTCAAGAGCAGAGAGTTGATTCTTCATTGTCATGGCAAGAGTTGGGAAGTGATGTGCCGCATTCAGGTTCCGAAAGCTCAACGCAAATTCAAAAGGCTTTGCAAAGGGTGGGCACGGTTTGCAGGTGACAACAATTTGCAGCTGGGAGATATCTGCCTCTTTGAGCCACTGAAGACCAAGAAGTACAGGATGAATGTGCATATCATTCGGCAAGAGTGAGATTTGGAATGCTTTCTGCTTTTGTTTTCAACTTTCGCAGCGGTGGCAGTAGTGTTTTTGGGTTTGATAAGAGTCGCTTATGGTCATGTCAATCTGGTGGAATTGCTCTTACTGGCTCATGCGCGGATGTGCCAAGCGATAGCGGGTACAGGTGTAGGCCGACTTGTTGAGCCGATGGGCTGGCCACACATCCGGTTAACTCTGCATCTTGTAAGCCCTTCCTCACATATCACGTAACAAACCTTTCAACAAAACTAGTACCTCTGTGGCTCTGTCCTAAACGTTTTTGGCTTTATCTTAAATCAAAATATCTTATATTTGATGAAGTTTATTTATAGAAAAGATCCACATTTATGACACTAAATAGATTTACTATAAAACGTATTTTACGATGAATCTAATGATATTTATTTCGTATCATAAATATCGATTTTTTTTTTTGCAAATTTAGTCAAACTTAGGATTATTTGATTTAAAACAAAGGTAAAATGACACCCTTGCGAGACTGAGGCAGTAGTAAGTTTTAAGCTTTTATAAGGAACAGACACTTGCGCCTATCGAGAAAATATCATGGGAATATGGGACTATGGGAACGCCTGATGGCTCAAGTGAACCTTACAGCGATTATTTGCTGCAGAACATTTACGCAAGCAAGTTCATCAGTTCATGGCTGCACCAGTTGACATCACGGATTAGGCATCCAACCAACGTATCACAGTTGCTGTTGCTAATTCCATTATAGCAGAAGCAAAAACACAGATGGATTACAAGCGAAGCATCCTCAACTATAGCACTCAAACAGGGGATGGATAGACCATAGACTATATTGCTCAGCACTCAAAAAGAGTAAGCATTTCATTTCCAAGGCAAGCATAAAAGCATTAATATCAGTACTACAAAAGTTGGCACCAATGGCTGACATGACCATAAGCGACTCTTATCAAACCCAAAAACACTACTGCCACCGCTGCGAAAGTTGAAAACAAAAGCAGAAAGCATTCCAAATCTCACTCTTGCCGAATGATATGCACATTCATCCTGTACTTCTTGGTCTTCAGTGGCTCAAAGAGGCAGATATCTCCCAGCTGCAAATTGTTGTCACCTGCAAACCGTGCCCACCCTTTGCAAAGCCTTTTGAATTTGCGTTGAGCTTTCGGAACCTGAATGCGGCACATCACTTCCCAACTCTTGCCATGACAATGAAGAATCAACTCTCTGCTCTTGAATGGAAGGCATACATCAGAATATTTTACGGAGAAGTCCTGGTTACAGAGGGAAAGGGTTTTCAGTGTTGGAAAGTCAAAACAGTTAAAGTTTTCCATCCAACTTAGCTTGTAAATTTCTTCAATGCATCTAGGCTAAACAACCTGCTCGCCAAACGACGTGCATTTGAAATGCAATGCCAATCCTGGAACCAAAAAAAAAAAACTGAACTCACCATAGCTTGAGATCTTCCAGAAACGTGTGTCTTCTTCATGACACACACATAGATGGCCATTTCAGAACAAATAGCTCGGAGTCTCTCTTTCAGTTTCTTCTTTTGCATACTATCAAGGCTGGTGTGTCGTGGGAGCATGTAACTTGGAACAGAATATGCTTCATCATCTTCTGAAGATGTCATACCTCCTATAACCAAACAAAATAATGATGTCATTATCTTGTAGATGTACATAGATGCTACTAGGTTTGACATTGTGACTCTTGCATTCAAAAAAAAAACATTGTGACTCAACCTATGAGTTGGATAGGGACCATTCATACTGATCCTACTCCTGTCCCTTTGCTTCCATGACTTATTTTTAGTTTCTGGTGTTTTCACAAACTCACCACTAATAGCATTTTTCGCGCCAAAACATGGTGGTACTTTCTCGCAACCACTAGGATCAAATATCAGAACCTTCATCCGAGACATCCCATCGTACTTGAATACCAGAAAGTCCATCTTTTTCAAGTTATGGGCACTAACAAACGACTTCCACCCAGATTGAAGCACTATTCTGCCCAAATTCTTTGCAACTTGAACATCAAAAGTAAAACCACCAAGTGATTCAAGCGTAATATTTCCTTCTATTTTGTCTCTGAAATGTTTAGCAAATTTACCCGGTATGACCTGCAGCAACAAGGTTAACGCAGAACAAAGTTCAGATGAGGTAAGGGAACAGTATAAAATCTACATCGCTGTATTGCAACTTTGGTTGATATAGCACAACTAATTATCTTTTAAACAAGTGATGCACACCATCATATAATGAAACACTAAATTGATACCAGATGCAAAACAGCTAGCAACTAAAGAATCAAAGAGTTGCTATAGCTTGATTAATTCAATTTCATTACTTGAAGCTGTTTGATATTAATGCTGTCAATATCTTGTAAAATCAGTAAATACTTTGGCCCTGTCCCATTGAGCAGACGAATTGCCTTAAAATAACATTGCCAAAATAGTCTTGTAAGTGATGTTATTCCATTTATGGCTACCAAAATAGATCTTTGATCCGTCTTAGGGACAACATGCTAATATAAATTGGAAACACTACTTCAGTACACAGTATTGAATTAGTAACAAAAGTTACTCCACTTCTAAGAAGGTAATGAACACATTCCAGTATTCCACAAGCTGAATACCCGGAAACACAGTGTGAAAGAAAATTGCTCACCAATCTTTTATGGAAATCACCAATCAAAACCTTGAAGAAATGCTTGCCATGGTCATATGTGTGATCGTTCCGGTGGTAATTCGCATCCCTCTCCTTGCATCCCTTTGAAGGTTTTCTCATCTTGGTAGCATACCTGCATAAAAGTTTACAATAGTATCCACTAGAGATAGAGAAGTAACTTCTTGAGAGGAAAAAAAGGGAGGAAATTGGACAGGTCATAGCTAACAAAGAAAGGGTAAAAAACAAAGTGTTTTCTACCCCACTTCAGGGTAATTCTGTATGCCCTATTAAGGGCCCATTTAGAATGCAGGAATTACATAGGAACCATACAAAAATTTCATAGGAATCATTTTATTTTCATAGGAAAAACGCGGAAAACAGGAAAAATTCTCGCATTCAAAGGGGGGTCTAACAATTTGATGTTCTATTCTTTAAGGAACTTAAATGTATTCGTATCCACCTCAATCCATGTGTATTGGCATAAATTAAGGTGAAAAATTAACTGATTTGTATCTCAATCCACTCCAACCCACGTGGATTGAGATAAATACGAGTGCAGCCAAACAAGTCATATATATAGAGAGAAACTAACTAGACGAACGATCAATCTGAGAGAGATTAGAAAAAATGGAATTAACAAGGGGAACAGGCTACGGAAGAAACAGAAAGCACGAAACTCTAATGATGTATAGGTCAAAGGAATTTCCTCAAGAGTCGAGACTATCTAAAGGAAATCGCTACGCTACAAGTCACCAAAGGAAATCGCTTGAAGAGGGCTTACAGTGATTTTTGCTAAGTCCAAACGCAGAAACGTCGGCTTGAAGGGGGGAGAAGAATAGGATGACCTTGTGCGCCCGTTCCTCTTCGGAGACAGAGACGGAAGAATCGGAGACAGAGACATAGCTTTTATTAAATTTATTTACAAAGCCTCCACGTCGGCATTTAATACTGTATCACCTAATTACCACTCTCAAACAATTTAAAACTTTGACCAAAGTAATATAAAAAAATACTTGCATCTATATAACAGAATCAAAAGGAGCCTCATGTGTTCACCGAGAGATCCTAGAAATTACAAGATTAAGAAAAAGAAGAATATCCACTGTTGAATTTTATAATAACCTAACAGCCAAGAATAAATAGAATATCGACATCGAATGGAAGACCTAGAAATTACAAGATTAATCGAAACAAAGAAAAGAATATGCATTGTTGGATTGTACGAGGATCTGTCAGCCAAGTCACAGAAAAAGGGAGGATCTATTAGTCGAGAACAAATAGAGTATCCTTATCAAATACAAGTCTAAAAATTACGAGATTAATTTTTTTTTAAAAAATATGCACCGTCCGATTTTCTGATGATATAATGGCTAACCATAAATAGAGTATTCATATCAAATACAAGGCCTAAAAGTTACGAGATTGATCAGAAAAAAGAAAGAAATATGCATTGTTGGATTTTACAATGATTTAACAGCCAAAAACAAATAGGGTATTTGTGTCAAATACAAGGCCCAAAAAAAACGAGATTAATCAGGGAAAAAAAGAATGTGTACCATTAGACTTTATGATGATCTAATAACTGAGAGTAAATAGAGTATACATGTCAAATACAAGGCCTATAAATTATGAGACCAATGTGAAAAAATGAAAAAAATATCACTGTTGAATTTTATAATAATCTAAGTATCCATGTCAAATACCTTGCCCTCTTTGGTGAGGCGGAGTTCGCGAGTTGTGGCGAAGTCGGGCAGCGGGTTAGATTCGGCGATGTTGTTAGCGGTGCTGGAGAAGCGAGGGTTGAGGCCCTGCAGTAGATTGAGGACGAGCTGCAAGTCGAGGACGGTGTGTCCGACATCGCGAAGCGCATCGGCGGTGGCCTTCTTCTTCTGACAGTAGTCATCGATGGAGAGGTCGCCCTGAGTCATGGAGTGTGTCGGATATATGGGCCCGGGGTACCTTCACTGCCCGTATATCTGATCCATGCCTGTCTACCGGACCGAAGACGATGAAGGATGAGGCCCACGAAGGCCAGGCGAATCCACCAACTTGGAGATCAAGTCATTCCGAGAATATCTGGCGCCATCGTATCTAGGTGGTAGGATAGAATCAATCTGTTGCGTATTCCATAACAGACTTGCAACCCAATATGTTAGCCGATCGGATCTACTAACCTTACCCCTTAGTCTATATAAGGGGGTAAGAGCCTCCCGATCAGATCCCATCTTATTCTATATTCTAGCGCATAGCTACACGTAGCAACCCCTGTAACCGAGCATACGAATACAGAGAGATCTAACTTCAAACTGGACGTAGGGACACCATGTGCCCGAACCAGTATAATCCCTATGTCTTATGTGCTACCATCTGATTCATCTTACGCGAATAGCTGCTAGGTATTGCTGGAGTTAATTCTTCCGATAGTTGGCACACCAGGTAAGAGCCTCTCGCGTCCAGATCCATTGTGTTTCAGATGGGCATTATTTTCAAGTTCAGCGATGATGCGGAAAAGATGCAGTCAGGCGAAAAGATCACCTTCGGCAACCTCGATTTCATCGCCGATCAACTCAGGAACCTGCGCCTGCAAGAACCCGAGTCGCCTGTGTAGGAGGAGGAGCAGCCACCTCTGGTCTATGCATTCGCTGCCGGGTTGGAGGAGGCTGTGTTGACATTTCTTAGCATCATCACCAAGAATAGAGATAGGACCCATCGCCGGCAACAGCGCTAGAAATACTTGTTGGTATTTCTTAACATCATCACTATGAATGTAGCATTTCAACCATTTATAGATAATAATGCTAACAAATACACTGATGGATCGTTATTTATTCAATCCGCAAGCGCACAAATACCCTATTTGTTTTTGGCTGTTAAATCATTGTAAAATCCAACAATGCATATTTCTTTCTTTTTTCTGATCAATCTCGTAACTTTTAGGCCTTGTATTTGATATGAATACTCTATTTATGGTTAGCCATTATATCATCAGAAAATCGGACGGTGCATATTTTTTAAAAAAAAATTAATCTCGTAATTTTTAGACTTGTATTTGATAAGGATACTCTATTTGTTCTCGACTAATAGATCCTCCCTTTTTCTGTGACTTGGCTGACAGATCCTCGTACAATCCAACAATGCATATTCTTTTCTTTGTTTCGATTAATCTTGTAATTTCTAGGTCTTCCATTCGATGTCGATATTCTATTTATTCTTGGCTGTTAGGTTATTATAAAATTCAACAGTGGATATTCTTCTTTTTCTTAATCTTGTAATTTCTAGGATCTCTCGGTGAACACATGAGGCTCCTTTTGATTCTGTTATATAGATGCAAGTATTTTTTTATATTACTTTGGTCAAAGTTTTAAATTGTTTGAGAGTGGTAATTAGGTGATACAGTATTAAATGCCGACGTGGAGGCTTTGTAAATAAATTTAATAAAAGCTATGTCTCTGTCTCCGATTCTTCCGTCTCTGTCTCCGAAGAGGAACGGGCGCACAAGGTCATCCTATTCTTCTCCCCCCTTCAAGCCGACGTTTCTGCGTTTGGACTTAGCAAAAATCACTGTAAGCCCTCTTCAAGCGATTTCCTTTGGTGACTTGTAGCGTAGCGATTTCCTTTAGATAGTCTCGACTCTTGAGGAAATTCCTTTGACCTATACATCATTAGAGTTTCGTGCTTTCTGTTTCTTCCGTAGCCTGTTCCCCTTGTTAATTCCATTTTTTCTAATCTCTCTCAGATTGATCGTTCGTCTAGTTAGTTTCTCTCTATATATATGACTTGTTTGGCTGCACTCGTATTTATCTCAATCCACGTGGGTTGGAGTGGATTGAGATACAAATCAGTTAATTTTTCACCTTAATTTATGCCAATACACATGGATTGAGGTG
The DNA here is from genome assembly GCA_030439765.1 of Tripidium arundinaceum. Lineage (NCBI taxonomy): Eukaryota > Viridiplantae > Streptophyta > Magnoliopsida > Poales > Poaceae > Tripidium > Tripidium arundinaceum. The sequence continues at coordinate 10,004 of JAHUYU010003140.1, read as the reverse complement.
GATACGAATACATTTAAGTTCCTTAAAGAATAGAACATCAAATTGTTAGACCCCCCTTTGAATGCGAGAATTTTTCCTGTTTTCCGCGTTTTTCCTATGAAAATAAAATGATTCCTATGAAATTTTTGTATGGTTCCTATGTAATTCCTGCATTCTAAATGGGCCCTTAATAGGGCATACAGAATTACCCTGAAGTGGGGTAGAAAACACTTTGTTTTTTACCCTTTCTTTGTTAGCTATGACCTGTCCAATTTCCTCCCTTTTTTTCCTCTCAAGAAGTTACTTCTCTATCTCTAGTGGATACTATTGTAAACTTTTATGCAGGTATGCTACCAAGATGAGAAAACCTTCAAAGGGATGCAAGGAGAGGGATGCGAATTACCACCGGAACGATCACACATATGACCATGGCAAGCATTTCTTCAAGGTTTTGATTGGTGATTTCCATAAAAGATTGGTGAGCAATTTTCTTTCACACTGTGTTTCCGGGTATTCAGCTTGTGGAATACTGGAATGTGTTCATTACCTTCTTAGAAGTGGAGTAACTTTTGTTACTAATTCAATACTGTGTACTGAAGTAGTGTTTCCAATTTATATTAGCATGTTGTCCCTAAGACGGATCAAAGATCTATTTTGGTAGCCATAAATGGAATAACATCACTTACAAGACTATTTTGGCAATGTTATTTTAAGGCAATTCGTCTGCTCAATGGGACAGGGCCAAAGTATTTACTGATTTTACAAGATATTGACAGCATTAATATCAAACAGCTTCAAGTAATGAAATTGAATTAATCAAGCTATAGCAACTCTTTGATTCTTTAGTTGCTAGCTGTTTTGCATCTGGTATCAATTTAGTGTTTCATTATATGATGGTGTGCATCACTTGTTTAAAAGATAATTAGTTGTGCTATATCAACCAAAGTTGCAATACAGCGATGTAGATTTTATACTGTTCCCTTACCTCATCTGAACTTTGTTCTGCGTTAACCTTGTTGCTGCAGGTCATACCGGGTAAATTTGCTAAACATTTCAGAGACAAAATAGAAGGAAATATTACGCTTGAATCACTTGGTGGTTTTACTTTTGATGTTCAAGTTGCAAAGAATTTGGGCAGAATAGTGCTTCAATCTGGGTGGAAGTCGTTTGTTAGTGCCCATAACTTGAAAAAGATGGACTTTCTGGTATTCAAGTACGATGGGATGTCTCGGATGAAGGTTCTGATATTTGATCCTAGTGGTTGCGAGAAAGTACCACCATGTTTTGGCGCGAAAAATGCTATTAGTGGTGAGTTTGTGAAAACACCAGAAACTAAAAATAAGTCATGGAAGCAAAGGGACAGGAGTAGGATCAGTATGAATGGTCCCTATCCAACTCATAGGTTGAGTCACAATGTTTTTTTTTTGAATGCAAGAGTCACAATGTCAAACCTAGTAGCATCTATGTACATCTACAAGATAATGACATCATTATTTTGTTTGGTTATAGGAGGTATGACATCTTCAGAAGATGATGAAGCATATTCTGTTCCAAGTTACATGCTCCCACGACACACCAGCCTTGATAGTATGCAAAAGAAGAAACTGAAAGAGAGACTCCGAGCTATTTGTTCTGAAATGGCCATCTATGTGTGTGTCATGAAGAAGACACACGTTTCTGGAAGATCTCAAGCTATGGTGAGTTCAGTTTTTTTTTTTTGGTTCCAGGATTGGCATTGCATTTCAAATGCACGTCGTTTGGCGAGCAGGTTGTTTAGCCTAGATGCATTGAAGAAATTTACAAGCTAAGTTGGATGGAAAACTTTAACTGTTTTGACTTTCCAACACTGAAAACCCTTTCCCTCTGTAACCAGGACTTCTCCGTAAAATATTCTGATGTATGCCTTCCATTCAAGAGCAGAGAGTTGATTCTTCATTGTCATGGCAAGAGTTGGGAAGTGATGTGCCGCATTCAGGTTCCGAAAGCTCAACGCAAATTCAAAAGGCTTTGCAAAGGGTGGGCACGGTTTGCAGGTGACAACAATTTGCAGCTGGGAGATATCTGCCTCTTTTGAGCCACTGAAGACCAAGAAGTACAGGATGAATGTGCATATCATTCGGCAAGAGTGAGATTTGGAATGCTTTCTGCTTTTGTTTTCAACTTTCGCAGCGGTGGCAGTAGTGTTTTTGGGTTTGATAAGAGTCGCTTATGGTCATGTCAGCCATTGGTGCCAACTTTTGTAGTACTGATATTAATGCTTTTATGCTTGCCTTGGAAATGAAATGCTTACTCTTTTTGAGTGCTGAGCAATATAGTCTATGGTCTATCCATCCCCTGTTTGAGTGCTATAGTTGAGGATGCTTCGCTTGTAATCCATCTGTGTTTTTGCTTCTGCTATAATGGAATTAGCAACAGCAACTGTGATACGTTGGTTGGATGCCTAATCCGTGATGTCAACTGGTGCAGCCATGAACTGATGAACTTGCTTGCGTAAATGTTCTGCAGCAAATAATCGCTGTAAGGTTCACTTGAGCCATCAGGCGTTCCCATAGTCCCATATTCCCATGATATTTTCTCGATAGGCGCAAGTGTCTGTTCCTTATAAAAGCTTAAAACTTACTACTGCCTCAGTCTCGCAAGGGTGTCATTTTACCTTTGTTTTAAATCAAATAATCCTAAGTTTGACTAAATTTGCAAAAAAAAAAATCGATATTTATGATACGAAATAAATATCATTAGATTCATCGTAAAATACGTTTTATAGTAAATCTATTTAGTGTCATAAATGTGGATCTTTTCTATAAATAAACTTCATCAAATATAAGATATTTTGATTTAAGATAAAGCCAAAAACGTTTAGGACAGAGCCACAGAGGTACTAGTTTTGTTGAAAGGTTTGTTACGTGATATGTGAGGAAGGGCTTACAAGATGCAGAGTTAACCGGATGTGTGGCCAGCCCATCGGCTCAACAAGTCGGCCTACACCTGTACCCGCTATCGCTTGGCACATCCGCGCATGAGCCAGTAAGAGCAATTCCACCAGATTGACAAAAGGTGATCTAATTTCCCTATAATCAGGAATGAAGGAGGTTGAAGGCAAAAATCAAGTTCCAGCAAACCTCTTTTCCTAATTTTTTTTTCTCAATTAAGAAAACTACCCTCTCAATCCCTAAAAAAAGAGGAAGAACCAAAGATTTTTCTCAATCCCCTTTTCTTTTCCCCTGTCATGGCTAATCTAAGTTCACCCAAATTTGTGCATCAAAATAATCTAACTTCATACAAATGAATGGACTGGATCTCTCCTCAAGCCTTCTTCTCTTACTCATTGAAGATCCTAAGGCTAAAATCATCCAGATCATGCACATCATTGACAGGTTTTCAACCTTTCGCAAAAATTACCTGCCTGTCAATGGTTATGTTTCCTGCCGCTTCGTTCTATCTGACGATTCCTCTCCCCCACCCACGCCCATCCGCGTGAAAGAGCTCCGCGCCGAGCATCTCCGTCTTCACCTCGGCCTGAGGCATACTTTGAACGCATAGAATGCTGCCAAGCCTGAAAGGTAGACACATACTTTGAACGCATAGAATGCCGCTAAACCTAAGGTGTACACCACGCCAATGATTCGATTATGGGTTACCAAAAAAATGATTCGATTATGAATTTATGACTGGGCTCGGTCCGAGGCTGGGTAGTGCCGCCACAGTGCCACCGTCCCTCGCCCATCACTGCAGCGTGCCCGCATCCCGCGCCCGAGCCTGGGGCCGTGCGACACCGCGGTCTGGCAGCCTCCATGCGGTGGCAGCGGCGGCGCCGCCCGTCCGTGCGCTGCGGCTGCCATCGGCCGTTAAGACGCGTGACTATTACGGATCTAAGAAATCGATCGGACTCCAAGCAAAGATTTTTTTTTACGGAGAAAAACCCTGTTTTTATAGAAAGCAAAGAGCGAAGAAAATTCGCTGGAGTCTGGACTGGACCTGGGTTGAACATGGGTAGGGTCGGGTCCAAACTAAACCCATGACAAAATTAATTAAAATTAATTACCTGGCTACTTTAATATTCGTGCAAATCTTTTGAAAATGACCACCGGAGCAAAACGCAAATAAATATATACAAACTATTCTTCATTATTTAAAATTGATCTCATGCTGATGAATAATATTATTTCCGACAAGCCTCTTTTCAGAGACAGATGAAAAAAGACTACGGTAACAAACACATGCATCGTTGGAATATCCTTGCTTTGTATATTTATTTTTAAAAGTGTGTGTAGAGTCAAGTTGGACGGCAAGGTAAAATCGAATAGTCATCATAATGAAACAGGATCATTAGAATCAATCATTTTTCTGCTTCTGAATGGAGCCACCAAGAACAACAGCGGCGAAAAATATTCGTAACCCAAGTGAAAAACAGAGCTAAGGCTATGTTGGAAATCTAAATAAAATGTTGTTATCTTCAACAGAGGTCTACTGTGTTGAACACAAACGATATGGGGTCATCCTTCCTATAGCTACTCCATGGTATGCCATCTTAGTAACAGTGAATCGAATGCCTTCGTCGGTACATTATTCATTGCTTTCATCATTTTGGGTGTGGAAAATGATCAAGTACAATCTTTATCTGCATTTCTAGATATAGTGCAACGCATGCCAATCTTTATATGCTTGTTCTGAACAGGATTCACCCAAGGTACCAAGGACAAGCTATCATTTTCCATACCGTGATGAGGCGTAGAATATATGTACCTGAAAGGAAATTGCATTGTTTTTTCAATAGTTTCAGCATTTGTATTTACATGTATATCAAATTGCATTGTTTTTTCAATAGTTTCAGCATTTGTATTTACATGTATATCTAGATGATGTCGATGCGTGCCATTCTTTGTTTATATATTTGGTCAAACTTAGGAGACTTTGACTCCATAAAAATTGAGATGCGTACTCTTTAGGTTGGAGGAAGTTGTTCTAGTTCATAAACGAAAATCAATAATCTTATGGCATGGTATTATTTTTTTTAGACTTTTTTCAGCACTACGAGGGTCATGGGTAGGCCGGGTCCAAAATACCCAAGCCTACCTTAGAGCAATTCCACTAGATCTCCTTTGTCTTTTCCCTAAAAGTTGCTATAGGGGATTCAGAAAATAGAATTTTAGGTTATAGAGGAGAGTTGCTAGATTAGATTGAGAAAACTTCATCCTCTTTTCTTAGTCTGTTCTCTCTTCCCTCCCTCTTCCTGCTCCCTTGCACCATCACCGCATGCTCCAAGCAGAGCCGGATGTCCCGTCCACGTGCACTCGCCTGGTGCGGCGCGCAGCACAGCTGGCCTGCCCGCACGCTCGCCCGGCGCGGTGACACGGTTTGGCTACATGCTCGTCCGGCGCGGCGGTGCGGCCAGCCCGCCTGCTCTCGCTTGTTACGGTCGTCCTCCTGGCATGGGGCCAAGATGTCAATGACAGGGGAAAAGAAAAGGGGATTGAGAAAAATCTTTGGTTCTTCCTCTTTTTTTAGGGATTGAGAGGGTAGTTTTCTTAATTGAGAAAAAAAAATTAGGAAAAGAGGTTTGCTGGAACTTGATTTTTGCCTTCAACCTCCTTCATTCCTGATTATAGGGAAATTAGATCACCTTTTGTCAATCTGGTGGAATTGCTCTTACTGGCTCATGCGCGGATGTGCCAAGCGATAGCGGGTACAGGTGTAGGCCGACTTGTTGAGCCGATGGGCTGGCCACACATCCGGTTAACTCTGCATCTTGTAAGCCCTTCCTCACATATCACGTAACAAACCTTTCAACAAAACTAGTACCTCTGTGGCTCTGTCCTAAACGTTTTTGGCTTTATCTTAAATCAAAATATCTTATATTTGATGAAGTTTATTTATAGAAAAGATCCACATTTATGACACTAAATAGATTTACTATAAAACGTATTTTACGATGAATCTAATGATATTTATTTCGTATCATAAATATCGATTTTTTTTTTTGCAAATTTAGTCAAACTTAGGATTATTTGATTTAAAACAAAGGTAAAATGACACCCTTGCGAGACTGAGGCAGTAGTAAGTTTTAAGCTTTTATAAGGAACAGACACTTGCGCCTATCGAGAAAATATCATGGGAATATGGGACTATGGGAACGCCTGATGGCTCAAGTGAACCTTACAGCGATTATTTGCTGCAGAACATTTACGCAAGCAAGTTCATCAGTTCATGGCTGCACCAGTTGACATCACGGATTAGGCATCCAACCAACGTATCACAGTTGCTGTTGCTAATTCCATTATAGCAGAAGCAAAAACACAGATGGATTACAAGCGAAGCATCCTCAACTATAGCACTCAAACAGGGGATGGATAGACCATAGACTATATTGCTCAGCACTCAAAAAGAGTAAGCATTTCATTTCCAAGGCAAGCATAAAAGCATTAATATCAGTACTACAAAAGTTGGCACCAATGGCTGACATGACCATAAGCGACTCTTATCAAACCCAAAAACACTACTGCCACCGCTGCGAAAGTTGAAAACAAAAGCAGAAAGCATTCCAAATCTCACTCTTGCCGAATGATATGCACATTCATCCTGTACTTCTTGGTCTTCAGTGGCTCAAAGAGGCAGATATCTCCCAGCTGCAAATTGTTGTCACCTGCAAACCGTGCCCACCCTTTGCAAAGCCTTTTGAATTTGCGTTGAGCTTTCGGAACCTGAATGCGGCACATCACTTCCCAACTCTTGCCATGACAATGAAGAATCAACTCTCTGCTCTTGAATGGAAGGCATACATCAGAATATTTTACGGAGAAGTCCTGGTTACAGAGGGAAAGGGTTTTCAGTGTTGGAAAGTCAAAACAGTTAAAGTTTTCCATCCAACTTAGCTTGTAAATTTCTTCAATGCATCTAGGCTAAACAACCTGCTCGCCAAACGACGTGCATTTGAAATGCAATGCCAATCCTGGAACCAAAAAAAAAAAACTGAACTCACCATAGCTTGAGATCTTCCAGAAACGTGTGTCTTCTTCATGACACACACATAGATGGCCATTTCAGAACAAATAGCTCGGAGTCTCTCTTTCAGTTTCTTCTTTTGCATACTATCAAGGCTGGTGTGTCGTGGGAGCATGTAACTTGGAACAGAATATGCTTCATCATCTTCTGAAGATGTCATACCTCCTATAACCAAACAAAATAATGATGTCATTATCTTGTAGATGTACATAGATGCTACTAGGTTTGACATTGTGACTCTTGCATTCAAAAAAAAAACATTGTGACTCAACCTATGAGTTGGATAGGGACCATTCATACTGATCCTACTCCTGTCCCTTTGCTTCCATGACTTATTTTTAGTTTCTGGTGTTTTCACAAACTCACCACTAATAGCATTTTTCGCGCCAAAACATGGTGGTACTTTCTCGCAACCACTAGGATCAAATATCAGAACCTTCATCCGAGACATCCCATCGTACTTGAATACCAGAAAGTCCATCTTTTTCAAGTTATGGGCACTAACAAACGACTTCCACCCAGATTGAAGCACTATTCTGCCCAAATTCTTTGCAACTTGAACATCAAAAGTAAAACCACCAAGTGATTCAAGCGTAATATTTCCTTCTATTTTGTCTCTGAAATGTTTAGCAAATTTACCCGGTATGACCTGCAGCAACAAGGTTAACGCAGAACAAAGTTCAGATGAGGTAAGGGAACAGTATAAAATCTACATCGCTGTATTGCAACTTTGGTTGATATAGCACAACTAATTATCTTTTAAACAAGTGATGCACACCATCATATAATGAAACACTAAATTGATACCAGATGCAAAACAGCTAGCAACTAAAGAATCAAAGAGTTGCTATAGCTTGATTAATTCAATTTCATTACTTGAAGCTGTTTGATATTAATGCTGTCAATATCTTGTAAAATCAGTAAATACTTTGGCCCTGTCCCATTGAGCAGACGAATTGCCTTAAAATAACATTGCCAAAATAGTCTTGTAAGTGATGTTATTCCATTTATGGCTACCAAAATAGATCTTTGATCCGTAATAGTCACGCGTCTTAACGGCCGATGGCAGCCGCAGCGCACGGACGGGCGGCGCCGCCGCTGCCACCGCATGGAGGCTGCCAGACCGCGGTGTCGCACGGCCCCAGGCTCGGGCGCGGGATGCGGGCACGCTGCAGTGATGGGCGAGGGACGGTGGCACTGTGGCGGCACTACCCAGCCTCGGACCGAGCCCAGTCATAAATTCATAATCGAATCATTTTTTTGGTAACCCATAATCGAATCATTGGCGTGGTGTACACCTTAGGTTTAGCGGCATTCTATGCGTTCAAAGTATGTGTCTACCTTTCAGGCTTGGCAGCATTCTATGCGTTCAAAGTATGCCTCAGGCCGAGGTGAAGACGGAGATGCTCGGCGCGGAGCTCTTTCACGCGGATGGGCGTGGGTGGGGGAGAGGAATCGTCAGATAGAACGAAGCGGCAGGAAACATAACCATTGACAGGCAGGTAATTTTTGCGAAAGGTTGAAAACCTGTCAATGATGTGCATGATCTGGATGATTTTAGCCTTAGGATCTTCAATGAGTAAGAGAAGAAGGCTTGAGGAGAGATCCAGTCCATTCATTTGTATGAAGTTAGATTATTTTGATGCACAAATTTGGGTGAACTTAGATTAGCCATGACAGGGGAAAAGAAAAGGGGATTGAGAAAAATCTTTGGTTCTTCCTCTTTTTTTAGGGATTGAGAGGGTAGTTTTCTTAATTGAGAAAAAAAAATTAGGAAAAGAGGTTTGCTGGAACTTGATTTTTGCCTTCAACCTCCTTCATTCCTGATTATAGGGAAATTAGATCACCTTTTGTCAATCTGGTGGAATTGCTCTTACTGGCTCATGCGCGGATGTGCCAAGCGATAGCGGGTACAGGTGTAGGCCGACTTGTTGAGCCGATGGGCTGGCCACACATCCGGTTAACTCTGCATCTTGTAAGCCCTTCCTCACATATCACGTAACAAACCTTTCAACAAAACTAGTACCTCTGTGGCTCTGTCCTAAACGTTTTTGGCTTTATCTTAAATCAAAATATCTTATATTTGATGAAGTTTATTTATAGAAAAGATCCACATTTATGACACTAAATAGATTTACTATAAAACGTATTTTACGATGAATCTAATGATATTTATTTCGTATCATAAATATCGATTTTTTTTTTTGCAAATTTAGTCAAACTTAGGATTATTTGATTTAAAACAAAGGTAAAATGACACCCTTGCGAGACTGAGGCAGTAGTAAGTTTTAAGCTTTTATAAGGAACAGACACTTGCGCCTATCGAGAAAATATCATGGGAATATGGGACTATGGGAACGCCTGATGGCTCAAGTGAACCTTACAGCGATTATTTGCTGTAGAACATTTACGCAAGCAAGTTCATCAGTTCATGGCTGCACCAGTTGACATCACGGATTAGGCATCCAACCAACGTATCACAGTTGCTGTTGCTAATTCCATTATAGCAGAAGCAAAAACACAGATGGATTACAAGCGAAGCATCCTCAACTATAGCACTCAAACAGGGGATGGATAGACCATAGACTATATTGCTCAGCACTCAAAAAGAGTAAGCATTTCATTTCCAAGGCAAGCATAAAAGCATTAATATCAGTACTACAAAAGTTGGCACCAATGGCTGACATGACCATAAGCGACTCTTATCAAACCCAAAAACACTACTGCCACCGCTGCGAAAGTTGAAAACAAAAGCAGAAAGCATTCCAAATCTCACTCTTGCCGAATGATATGCACATTCATCCTGTACTTCTTGGTCTTCAGTGGCTCAAAGAGGCAGATATCTCCCAGCTGCAAATTGTTGTCACCTGCAAACCGTGCCCACCCTTTGCAAAGCCTTTTGAATTTGCGTTGAGCTTTCGGAACCTGAATGCGGCACATCACTTCCCAACTCTTGCCATGACAATGAAGAATCAACTCTCTGCTCTTGAATGGAAGGCATACATCAGAATATTTTACGGAGAAGT
>JAHUYU010003565.1:0-20070 GCA_030439765.1 Tripidium arundinaceum | reverse complement strand
ATGCTGCATTGGCGCGGGGTACGTGGGCGGACCGACGATGGCGGTGATCGCGCTCAAGTGCCCTGCCATCGAGGTGGTGGTGGTGGACATCTCGGAGCCGCGCATCGCCGGGTGGAACAGCGAGCGCCTCCCCATCTACGAGCCCGGCCTGGACGACGTCGTGAGGCAATGCCGCGGCCGCAACCTCTTCTTCAGCACCGAGGTGCACCGCCACGTGGGCGACGCCGACATCGTCTTCGTCTCCGTCAACACCCCGACCAAGACCTGCGGCCTGGGCGCCGGCAAGGCCGCCGACCTCACCTACTGGGAGAGCGCGGCGCGCATGATCGCCGACGTCTCCCGCTCCGACAAGATCGTGGTGGAGAAGTCGACGGTGCCCGTCAAGACCGCGGAGGCCATCGAGAAGATCCTGGTGCACAACAGCCGCGGCGTGCGGTACCAGATCCTGTCCAACCCGGAGTTCCTGGCGGAGGGCACGGCCGTGCAGGACCTGTTCGCGCCCGACCGCGTGCTCATCGGCGGCCGCGAGACCCCCGAGGGCCGCGCCGCCGTCGCCAAGCTCCGGGACGTGTACGCGCAGTGGGTTCCGCTAGACCGCATCATCACCACCAACCTGTGGTCCGCCGAGCTGTCCAAGCTCGCCGCCAACGCCTTCCTGGCGCAGCGCATCTCCTCCGTCAACGCCATCTCCGCACTCTGCGAGGCCACGGGCGCCGACGTCACCGAGGTGGCGCACTCCGTCGGCAGGGACGCGCGCATCGGCCCGCGCTTCCTCTCCGCCAGCGTCGGCTTCGGCGGCTCCTGCTTCCAGAAGGACATCCTCAACCTCGTCTACATCTGCGAGTGCTACGGCCTCCCGAGGTGGCCGCCTACTGGCGGGAGGTCATCCGGATCAACGACCACCAGAAGAGCCGCTTCGTCAACCGCGTCGTCTCCTCCATGTTCAACACCGTCGCCGGCAAGAAGATCGCCGTGCTCGGGTTCGCCTTCAAGAAGGACACGGGGGACACCCGCGAGACGCCCGCCATCGACGTCTGCAACGGCCTGCTCGGGGACAAGGCCGTCATCAGTATCTACGACCCGCAGGTGACCGGGGAGCAGGTTGTCGCGGGACCTCGCCATGAACAAGTTCGACTGGGACCACCCGCGCCCACCTGCAGCCGCTCAGCGCCACCGACCTGGCCAAGCAGGTCGCCGTCGCGCCCGACGCCTACGAGGCGGCGCGCGACGCGCACGCCGTCTGCATCCTCACCGAGTGGACGAGTTCAGGACGCTCGACTACAAGCGCATGTTCGACGCCATGCACAAGCCGGCCTTCGTCTTCGACGGCCGCAACGTCGTCGACCCCGCCAAGCTCCGGGAGATCGGGTTCGTCGTCTACGCCATCGGCAAGCCGCTCGACGACTGGCTCAAGGACATGCCAGCCGTCGCGTGATCGATCCCGATCGATCTGCAGGACTCCTTATCCTTCCTTCCTTCCTTCCTTCCCCATGCATCCATCTTTATTACTGTACGTATTATTTATTTACTGTAGTAGTGTAAGTAGTAGTAAATTACAGTCTGCTAGTACTAGCAACAACACGGTAATTCATTTAGAGAAAAAGAGAGATTTTAGAGACGGATCGAGGTGCAAACCTTTGACTCGTTGGTGCTACGAGGAACAGGAAACGGAAGGGAGCATGTGAAATGGCGTGAAGAAGAAGAGGAGGAGAAAGGAGATGGGATGTGCTGACAAGTGAACGGCTACGAGCGAATGTAGTGTAGTGAGCGCCCACTTTTACCGCTCCAGCTCTGTGACCAGATTGCTTCACGTCCTCTGCCTTTCACCAACATTCACCACTGACAACGAATTGTGAATTATAAATCCTCCGTGTTATAGTAAAAAAAAAGTAAAGTGCATGGCCGATTCTCAATGGCAGTTCTCGTACTCACAGATTGCAGCGTTTTAGTCCTCAAACTTGTCGAGGTATGTCATGCTGCCCGCACGGGCACATCATGCCTTGCATGCTTGCGTGCCGGCATGGCACGCCTAAGGACTCCGCACTCCTAGTACCGTGTTTGGGCTCAAGTCTTGGCACGGCTAGTCGGTCGTGCCTATCGTGCCCGTGCCCTGCCTTTGTGTGCCCGTGCCATGTCGTGCCGGGCGGTCCAAATGGCCATGTATACATACTGGTCTTCGTACTCTCAAACTTCATCAACATTGCAAATACATTTCTTTAGGCATTTCTTGATGCAAAATCATAAGTAACAACACCACTTGATATGGTAAATAAAAAAAGCTCATGAATGCCACTCTTTTGTGATTGAATTTCTTTTGAAAAAAAAATAATTCGGGCCTCTATAAACGCACACAGGCAACGATTGAATTAACTGATCTTCTAATTTCCTTTTCTCAGTGTCAGACAACTGTCTTGACAACATTGCAAATTTTACAACACCTGAATTAATCAGTATAAAAGCATATGACTATGAGCATCAAGAACCCTGGCCAATATCTACTACTTATTAATTATGAGCTATATTCTATTCTTCACAGATTCACACTTGATAGCTGGGTAAGAAAGGAACGACGAAACAAGAAAATCCCTAACCTTAGGATGCTGCATTGGGGCCTCGATGTTTATAAAGACCAGGAGACAAAGGATTGGATTGGACCCTGGACTACTGGCATCCGGTGATTGGAGGAGGATTGCGAGTGTAGGCATGTCGCACGCACCCACGCGTCGCTCGACGGTGATTTATGCATTACATTTGTTAGAAACATCGTTATATTATTAGAGTTATATTAAAGGGTCCATCTTTCTAGCTCCGCTAGCTCCAGGTCACTAAATTCACAGGACCGGGTCTGCTCGCCGCGCGCACTGATGTTGGCGAAGACGTAAACGCGTGATCATCTAGGGCCTGGGAGAGACGGACGGTTTGCCGTCTACGCGCAGACACGAGACAAATGACCGACGCAGGAGACCGCTTGCCTTCCATTGTTGGGCTCTCAGTTTTCCTTGGCTCTCGGCTGATATGCTTGGGGATGAACACCGGAGCCTGGGCGGCTGCACCTCTCCCCAGGGCCGAGCCTGGGCGGTTACGAAGAAAAAGGTGCTTTCAACCCCAACGTGGGAGTATCTGGGCTTCCTGATGCCTCACAGGCACATACTAATTTCTTCATAGCCGAGAAGAAGCATAGGAAAAATACTACTGGTTACGAAAGGATGTTTCTGTGGTGTATAAGTGTGGATATTTCTGTTACAAACAACATTGGTAAGTTTGGATGCCTCTGTGTTGTAGCATTTCTGACCTAGTGGATGGATGCTCATTCAGATGGGTCTTTTGATATAGAGATATATATAGCACCAATGGATGAAAGGTAGCTTGGCCTTCTGTCAAGAATAAACAAGAGTTATGGCATTATATTTGACAGTGTACCAACGCACATGCTCATCACTTGAGCTGCAGTACAGTACAAGGGTGGAAAGGATAAGGTTGCCGAACTAGATAAATTTAATGGCAAATGCTATTATCTTCCACCCTTTCTATCGCTGGTCACATTTTCTGCAGTACATATTATTATTATGTTGAAGCTTTAACTAACCAAATTAAACAAAATTGTAAAGCTTACTCAGATTCAAAACTGATGTGCACACACACATACACCACCTACTTATGTGTGGATTTGGGGAAAAATAAGACTAGCGCTTGTTCTCAAACTAGTAGCTGCGTGCCTGCGTACATGTGATTCATGAGTGTGGTAGTTATTGTAGTTAATTTGAGCTATGCAGCATATTCTAGGAAGGCATGATACGAAATCAATGAGACCCATTCAAAAACTACCCTTCCATGGAAGAGTTTGGCAAACTATGGCCATGGTCCAAACGGGTCCTTAACATTTTGTGATCTATTCGACCACTTACTGCCATACTCACAGAAATGTGCAATCATCTATATGTAGTCATCATTAGTTCCTCTACTGCATATGAAACACAAAGCATCCTTCCGCTGCACTGAAACCGATCAGAAGCACAAACAAAGAGGGAAATGGGTTTACACTGCTTGACTACACAGACACAGCAGCCACAATAAGTTTGCAATCATTCTGCAATTTCTGGGTGAAATGAAGCACCTCTAGATTCTCCATTGTGCAAAGAGTCCACTTTACCTCCTGACCTCCTGTTAATGCATTCATAGTTTCACTTCTCGTCCTACTATTCAGACACTTGTATGATGGTTTCTTTTATCATTTAATCTCACGGAATGCCTAACTAATTAGCCACAGAAATTAGCTATCAACTTGCACAGCCAAACTTAATGAGTAAAGAGAAAATCGATCCATTAGAATCTAAAAGAAAATGCCACCAAGTTTTGGATAGATGACCAAACACAATTCTACTAAGTTAAAGTGCACACTGTCAAACAGCAGAAATCTTTTTCTCTCGAACACAAACAGCAGCAATCTGTGTTCTGCTGTCAATCTGCAACCAATCAGTATTTTTCCTATGCTTCTTCTCGGCTATGAAGAAATTAGTATGTGCCTGTGAGGCATCAGGAAGCCCAGATACTCCCACGTTGGGGTTGAAAGCACCTTTTTCCTTCGTAACCGCCCAGGCTCGGCCCTGGGGAGAGGTGCAGCCGCCCAGGCTCCGGTGTTCATCCCCAAGCATATCAGCCGAGAGCCAAGGAAAACTGAGAGCCCAACAATGGAAGGCAAGCGGTCTCCTGCGTCGGTCATTTGTCTCGTGTCTGCGCGTAGACGGCAAACCGTCCGTCTCTCCCAGGCCCTAGATGATCACGCGTTTACGTCTTCGCCAACATCAGTGCGCGCGGCGAGCAGACCCGGTCCTGTGAATTTAGTGACCTGGAGCTAGCGGAGCTAGAAAGATGGACCCTTTAATATAACTCTAATAATATAACGATGTTTCTAACAAATGTAATGCATAAATCACCGTCGAGCGACGCGTGGGTGCGTGCGACATGCCTACACTCGCAATCCTCCTCCAATCACCGGATGCCAGTAGTCCAGGGTCCAATCCAATCCTTTGTCTCCTGGTCTTTATAAACATCGAGGCCCCAATGCAGCATCCTAAGGTTAGGGATTTTCTTGTTTCGTCGTTCCTTTCTTACCCAGCTATCAAGTGTGAATCTGTGAAGAATAGAATATAGCTCATAATTAATAAGTAGTAGATATTGGCCAGGGTTCTTGATGCTCATAGTCATATGCTTTTATACTGATTAATTCAGGTGTTGTAAAATTTGCAATGTTGTCAAGACAGTTGTCTGACACTGAGAAAAGGAAATTAGAAGATCAGTTAATTCAATCGTTGCCTGTGTGCGTTTATAGAGGCCCGAATTATTTTTTTTTTCAAAAGAAAATTCAATCACAAAAGAGTGGCATTCATGAGCTTTTTTTTATTTACCATATCAAGTGGTGTTGTTACTTATGATTTTGCATCAAGAAATGCCTAAAGAAATGTATTTGCAATGTTGATGAAGTTTGAGAGTACGAAGACCAGTATGTATACATGGCCATTTGGACCGCCCGGCACGACATGGCACGGGCACACAAAGGCAGGGCACGGGCACGATAGGCACGACCGACTAGCCGTGCCAAGACTTGAGCCCAAACACGGTACTAGGAGTGCGGAGTCCTTAGGCGTGCCATGCCGGCACGCAAGCATGCAAGGCATGATGTGCCCGTGCGGGCAGCATGACATACCTCGACAAGTTTGAGGACTAAAACGCTGCAATCTGTGAGTACGAGAACTGCCATTGAGAATCGGCCATGCACTTTACTTTTTTTTTACTATAACACGGAGGATTTATAATTCACAATTCGTTGTCAGTGGTGAATGTTGGTGAAAGGCAGAGGACGTGAAGCAATCTGGTCACAGAGCTGGAGCGGTAAAAGTGGGCGCTCACTACACTACATTCGCTCGTAGCCGTTCACTTGTCAGCACATCCCATCTCCTTTCTCCTCCTCTTCTTCTTCACGCCATTTCACATGCTCCCTTCCGTTTCCTGTTCCTCGTAGCACCAACGAGTCAAAGGTTTGCACCTCGATCCGTCTCTAAAATCTCTCTTTTTCTCTAAATGAATTACCGTGTTGTTGCTAGTACTAGCAGACTGTAATTTACTACTACTTACACTACTACAGTAAATAAATAATACGTACAGTAATAAAGATGGATGTTTGGTGTTTGCTTGATGCATGTGGTGTAGGACCATGGTGAAGATCTGCTGCATTGGCGCGGGGTACGTGGGCGGACCGACGATGGCGGTGATCGCGCTCAAGTGCCCTGCCATCGAGGTGGTGGTGGTGGACATCTCGGAGCCGCGCATCGCCGGGTGGAACAGCGAGCGCCTCCCCATCTACGAGCCCGGCCTGGACGACGTCCGTGAGGCAATGTCGCGGCCGCAACCTCTTCTTCAGCACCGAGGTGCACCGCCACGTGGGCGACGCCGACATCGTCTTCGTCTCCGTCAACACCCCGACCAAGACCTGCGGCCTGGGCGCCGGCAAGGCCGCCGACCTCACCTACTGGGAGAGCGCGGCGCGCATGATCGCCGACGTCTCCCGCTCCGACAAGATCGTGGTGGAGAAGTCGACGGTGCCCGTCAAGACCGCGGAGGCCATCGAGAAGATCCTGGTGCACAACAGCCGCGGCGTGCGGTACCAGATCCTGTCCAACCCCGGAGTTCCTGGCGGAGGGCACGGCCGTGCAGGACCTGTTCGCGCCCGACCGCGTGCTCATCGGCGGCCGCGAGACCCCCGAGGGCCGCGCCGCCGTCGCCAAGCTCCGGGACGTGTACGCGCAGTGGGTTCCGCTAGACCGCATCATCACCACCAACCTGTGGTCCGCCGAGCTGTCCAAGCTCGCCGCCAACGCCTTCCTGGCGCAGCGCATCTCCTCCGTCAACGCCATCTCCGCACTCTGCGAGGCCACGGGCGCCGACGTCACCGAGGTGGCGCACTCCGTCGGCAGGGACGCGCGCATCGGCCCGCGCTTCCTCTCCGCCAGCGTCGGCTTCGGCGGCTCCTGCTTCCAGAAGGACATCCTCAACCTCGTCTACATCTGCGAGTGCTACGGCCTCCCCGAGGTGGCCGCCTACTGGCGGGAGGTCATCCGGATCAACGACCACCAGAAGAGCCGCTTCGTCAACCGCGTCGTCCTCCTCCATGTTCAACACCGTCGCCGGCAAGAAGATCGCCGTGCTCGGGTTCGCCTTCAAGAAGGACACGGGGGACACCCGCGAGACGCCCGCCATCGACGTCCTGCAACGGCCTGCTCGGGGACAAGGCCGTCATCAGTATCTACGACCCGCAGGTGACCGGGGAGCAGGTGTCGCGGGACCTCGCCATGAACAAGTTCGACTGGGACCACCCGCGCCACCTGCAGCCGCTCAGCGCCACCGACCTGGCCAAGCAGGTCGCCGTCGCGCCCGACGCCTACGAGGCGGCGCGCGACGCGCACGCCGTCTGCATCCTCACCGAGTGGGACGAGTTCAGGACGCTCGACTACAAGCGCATGTTCGACGCCATGCACAAGCCGGCCTTCGTCTTCGACGACCGCAACGTCGTCGACCCCCGCCAAGCTCCGGGAGATCGGGTTCGTCGTCTACGCCATCGGCAAGCCGCTCGACGACTGGCTCAAGGACATGCCAGCCGTCGCGTGATCGATCCCGATCGATCTGCAGGACTCCTTATCCTTCCTTCCTTCCTTCCTTCCCCATGCATCCATCTTTATTACTGTACGTATTATTTATTTACTGTAGTAGTGTAAGTAGTAGTAAATTACAGTCTGCTAGTACTAGCAACAACACGGTAATTCATTTAGAGAAAAAGAGAGATTTTAGAGACGGATCGAGGTGCAAACCTTTGACTCGTTGGTGCTACGAGGAACAGGAAACGGAAGGGAGCATGTGAAATGGCGTGAAGAAGAAGAGGAGGAGAAAGGAGATGGGATGTGCTGACAAGTGAACGGCTACGAGCGAATGTAGTGTAGTGAGCGCCCACTTTTTACCGCTCCAGCTCTGTGACCAGATTGCTTCACGTCCTCTGCCTTTCACCAACATTCACCACTGACAACGAATTGTGAATTATAAATCCTCCGTGTTATAGTAAAAAAAAAGTAAAGTGCATGGCCGATTCTCAATGGCAGTTCTCGTACTCACAGATTGCAGCGTTTTAGTCCTCAAACTTGTCGAGGTATGTCATGCTGCCCGCACGGGCACATCATGCCTTGCATGCTTGCGTGCCGGCATGGCACGCCTAAGGACTCCGCACTCCTAGTACCGTGTTTGGGCTCAAGTCTTGGCACGGCTAGTCGGTCGTGCCTATCGTGCCCGTGCCCTGCCTTTGTGTGCCCGTGCCATGTCGTGCCGGGCGGTCCAAATGGCCATGTATACATACTGGTCTTCGTACTCTCAAACTTCATCAACATTGCAAATACATTTCTTTAGGCATTTCTTGATGCAAAATCATAAGTAACAACACCACTTGATATGGTAAATAAAAAAAAGCTCATGAATGCCACTCTTTTGTGATTGAATTTTCTTTTGAAAAAAAAATAATTCGGGCCTCTATAAACGCACACAGGCAACGATTGAATTAACTGATCTTCTAATTTCCTTTTCTCAGTGTCAGACAACTGTCTTGACAACATTGCAAATTTTACAACACCTGAATTAATCAGTATAAAAGCATATGACTATGAGCATCAAGAACCCTGGCCAATATCTACTACTTATTAATTATGAGCTATATTCTATTCTTCACAGATTCACACTTGATAGCTGGGTAAGAAAGGAACGACGAAACAAGAAAATCCCTAACCTTAGGATGCTGCATTGGGGCCTCGATGTTTATAAAGACCAGGAGACAAAGGATTGGATTGGACCCTGGACTACTGGCATCCGGTGATTGGAGGAGGATTGCGAGTGTAGGCATGTCGCACGCACCCACGCGTCGCTCGACGGTGATTTATGCATTACATTTGTTAGAAACATCGTTATATTATTAGAGTTATATTAAAGGGTCCATCTTTCTAGCTCCGCTAGCTCCAGGTCACTAAATTCACAGGACCGGGTCTGCTCGCCGCGCGCACTGATGTTGGCGAAGACGTAAACGCGTGATCATCTAGGGCCTGGGAGAGACGGACGGTTTTGCCGTCTACGCGCAGACACGAGACAAATGACCGACGCAGGAGACCGCTTGCCTTCCATTGTTGGGCTCTCAGTTTTCCTTGGCTCTCGGCTGATATGCTTGGGGATGAACACCGGAGCCTGGGCGGCTGCACCTCTCCCCAGGGCCGAGCCTGGGCGGTTACGAAGAAAAAGGTGCTTTCAACCCCAACGTGGGAGTATCTGGCTTCCTGATGCCTCACAGGCACATACTAATTTCTTCATAGCCGAGAAGAAGCATAGGAAAAATACTGATTGGTTGCAGATTGACAGCAGAACACAGATTGCTGCTGTTTGTGTTCGAGAGAAAAAGATTTCTGCTGTTTGACAGTGTGCACTTTAACTTAGTAGAATTGTGTTTGGTCATCTATCCAAAACTTGGTGGCATTTTCTTTTAGATTCTAATGGATCGATTTTCTCTTTACTCATTAAGTTTGGCTGTGCAAGTTGATAGCTAATTTCTGTGGCTAATTAGTTAGGCATTCCGTGAGATTAAATGATAAAAGAAACCATCATACAAGTGTCTGAATAGTAGGACGAGAAGTGAAACTATGAATGCATTAACAGGAGGTCAGGAGTAAAGTGGACTCTTTGCACAATGGAGAATCTAGAGGTGCTTCATTTCACCCAGAAATTGCAGAATGATTGCAAACTTATTGTGGCTGCTGTGTCTGTGTAGTCAAGCAGTGTAAACCCATTTCCCTCTTTGTTTGTGCTTCTGATCGGTTTCAGTGCAGCGGAAGGATGCTTTGTGTTTCATATGCAGTAGAGGAACTAATGATGACTACATATAGATGATTGCACATTTCTGTGAGTATGGCAGTAAGTGGTCGAATAGATCACAAAATGTTAAGGACCCGTTTGGACCATGGCCATAGTTTGCCAAACTCTTCCATGGAAGGGTAGTTTTTGAATGGGTCTCATTGATTTCGTATCATGCCTTCCTAGAATATGCTGCATAGCTCAAATTAACTACAATAACTACCACACTCATGAATCACATGTACGCAGGCACGCAGCTACTAGTTTGAGAACAAGCGCTAGTCTTATTTTTCCCCAAATCCACACATAAGTAGGTGGTGTATGTGTGTGTGCACATCAGTTTTGAATCTGAGTAAGCTTTACAATTTTGTTTAATTTGGTTAGTTAAAGCTTCAACATAATAATAATATGTACTGCAGAAAATGTGACCAGCGATAGAAAGGGTGGAAGATAATAGCATTTGCCATTAAAATTTATCTAGTTCGGCAACCTTATCCTTTCCACCCTTGTACTGTACTGCAGCTCAAGTGATGAGCATGTGCGTTGGTACACTGTCAAATATAATGCCATAACTCTTGTTTATTCTTGACAGAAGGCCAAGCTACCTTTCATCCATTGGTGCTATATATATCTCTATATCAAAAGACCCATCTGAATGAGCATCCATCCACTAGGTCAGAAATGCTACAACACAGAGGCATCCAAACTTACCAATGTTGTTTGTAACAGAAATATCCACACTTATACACCACAGAAACATCCTTTCGTAACCAGTAGTATTTTTCCTATGCTTCTTCTCGGCTATGAAGAAATTAGTATGTGCCTGTGAGGCATCAGGAAGCCCAGATACTCCCACGTTGGGGTTGAAAAGCACCTTTTTCTTCGTAACCGCCCAGGCTCGGCCCTGGGGAGAGGTGCAGCCGCCCAGGCTCCGGTGTTCATCCCCAAGCATATCAGCCGAGAGCCAAGGAAAACTGAGAGCCCAACAATGGAAGGCAAGCGGTCTCCTGCGTCGGTCATTTGTCTCGTGTCTGCGCGTAGACGGCAAACCGTCCGTCTCTCCCAGGCCCTAGATGATCACGCGTTTACGTCTTCGCCAACATCAGTGCGCGCGGCGAGCAGACCCGGTCCTGTGAATTTAGTGACCTGGAGCTAGCGGAGCTAGAAAGATGGACCCTTTAATATAACTCTAATAATATAACGATGTTTCTAACAAATGTAATGCATAAATCACCGTCGAGCGACGCGTGGGTGCGTGCGACATGCCTACACTCGCAATCCTCCTCCAATCACCGGATGCCAGTAGTCCAGGGTCCAATCCAATCCTTTGTCTCCTGGTCTTTATAAACATCGAGGCCCCAATGCAGCATCCTAAGGTTAGGGATTTTCTTGTTTCGTCGTTCCTTTCTTACCCAGCTATCAAGTGTGAATCTGTGAAGAATAGAATATAGCTCATAATTAATAAGTAGTAGATATTGGCCAGGGTTCTTGATGCTCATAGTCATATGCTTTTATACTGATTAATTCAGGTGTTGTAAAATTTGCAATGTTGTCAAGACAGTTGTCTGACACTGAGAAAAGGAAATTAGAAGATCAGTTAATTCAATCGTTGCCTGTGTGCGTTTATAGAGGCCCGAATTATTTTTTTTTCAAAAGAAAATTCAATCACAAAAGAGTGGCATTCATGAGCTTTTTTTTATTTACCATATCAAGTGGTGTTGTTACTTATGATTTTGCATCAAGAAATGCCTAAAGAAATGTATTTGCAATGTTGATGAAGTTTGAGAGTACGAAGACCAGTATGTATACATGGCCATTTGGACCGCCCGGCACGACATGGCACGGGCACACAAAGGCAGGGCACGGGCACGATAGGCACGACCGACTAGCCGTGCCAAGACTTGAGCCCAAACACGGTACTAGGAGTGCGGAGTCCTTAGGCGTGCCATGCCGGCACGCAAGCATGCAAGGCATGATGTGCCCGTGCGGGCAGCATGACATACCTCGACAAGTTTGAGGACTAAAACGCTGCAATCTGTGAGTACGAGAACTGCCATTGAGAATCGGCCATGCACTTTACTTTTTTTTTACTATAACACGGAGGATTTATAATTCACAATTCGTTGTCAGTGGTGAATGTTGGTGAAAGGCAGAGGACGTGAAGCAATCTGGTCACAGAGCTGGAGCGGTAAAAGTGGGCGCTCACTACACTACATTCGCTCGTAGCCGTTCACTTGTCAGCACATCCCATCTCCTTTCTCCTCCTCTTCTTCTTCACGCCATTTCACATGCTCCCTTCCGTTTCCTGTTCCTCGTAGCACCAACGAGTCAAAGGTTTGCACCTCGATCCGTCTCTAAAATCTCTCTTTTTCTCTAAATGAATTACCGTGTTGTTGCTAGTACTAGCAGACTGTAATTTACTACTACTTACACTACTACAGTAAATAAATAATACGTACAGTAATAAAGATGGATGTTTGGTGTTTGCTTGATGCATGTGGTGTAGGACCATGGTGAAGATCTGCTGCATTGGCGCGGGGTACGTGGGCGGACCGACGATGGCGGTGATCGCGCTCAAGTGCCCTGCCATCGAGGTGGTGGTGGTGGACATCTCGGAGCCGCGCATCGCCGGGTGGAACAGCGAGCGCCTCCCCATCTACGAGCCCGGCCTGGACGACGTCGTGAGGCAATGCCGCGGCCGCAACCTCTTCTTCAGCACCGAGGTGCACCGCCACGTGGGCGACGCCGACATCGTCTTCGTCTCCGTCAACACCCCGACCAAGACCTGCGGCCTGGGCGCCGGCAAGGCCGCCGACCTCACCTACTGGGAGAGCGCGGCGCGCATGATCGCCGACGTCTCCCGCTCCGACAAGATCGTGGTGGAGAAGTCGACGGTGCCCGTCAAGACCGCGGAGGCCATCGAGAAGATCCTGGTGCACAACAGCCGCGGCGTGCGGTACCAGATCCTGTCCAACCCGGAGTTCCTGGCGGAGGGCACGGCCGTGCAGGACCTGTTCGCGCCCGACCGCGTGCTCATCGGCGGCCGCGAGACCCCCGAGGGCCGCGCCGCCGTCGCCAAGCTCCGGGACGTGTACGCGCAGTGGGTTCCGCTAGACCGCATCATCACCACCAACCTGTGGTCCGCCGAGCTGTCCAAGCTCGCCGCCAACGCCTTCCTGGCGCAGCGCATCTCCTCCGTCAACGCCATCTCCGCACTCTGCGAGGCCACGGGCGCCGACGTCACCGAGGTGGCGCACTCCGTCGGCAGGGACGCGCGCATCGGCCCGCGCTTCCTCTCCGCCAGCGTCGGCTTCGGCGGTGATTTATGCATTACATTTGTTAGAAACATCGTTATATTATTAGAGTTATATTAAAGGGTCCATCTTTCTAGCTCCGCTAGCTCCAGGTCACTAAATTCACAGGACCGGGTCTGCTCGCCGCGCGCACTGATGTTGGCGAAGACGTAAACGCGTGATCATCTAGGGCCTGGGAGAGACGGACGGTTTGCCGTCTACGCGCAGACACGAGACAAATGACCGACGCAGGAGACCGCTTGCCTTCCATTGTTGGGCTCTCAGTTTTCCTTGGCTCTCGGCTGATATGCTTGGGGATGAACACCGAGCCTGGGCGGCTGCACCTCTCCCCAGGGCCGAGCCTGGGCGGTTACGAAGAAAAAGGTGCTTTCAACCCCAACGTGGGAGTATCTGGGCTTCCTGATGCCTCACAGGCACATACTAATTTCTTCATAGCCGAGAAGAAGCATAGGAAAAATACTACTGGTTACGAAAGGATGTTTCTGTGGTGTATAAGTGTGGATATTTCTGTTACAAACAACATTGGTAAGTTTGGATGCCTCTGTGTTGTAGCATTTCTGACCTAGTGGATGGATGCTCATTCAGATGGGTCTTTTGATATAGAGATATATATAGCACCAATGGATGAAAGGTAGCTTGGCCTTCTGTCAAGAATAAACAAGAGTTATGGCATTATATTTGACAGTGTACCAACGCACATGCTCATCACTTGAGCTGCAGTACAGTACAAGGGTGGAAAGGATAAGGTTGCCGAACTAGATAAATTTTAATGGCAAATGCTATTATCTTCCACCCTTTCTATCGCTGGTCACATTTTCTGCAGTACATATTATTATTATGTTGAAGCTTTAACTAACCAAATTAAACAAAATTGTAAAGCTTACTCAGATTCAAAACTGATGTGCACACACACATACACCACCTACTTATGTGTGGATTTGGGGAAAAATAAGACTAGCGCTTGTTCTCAAACTAGTAGCTGCGTGCCTGCGTACATGTGATTCATGAGTGTGGTAGTTATTGTAGTTAATTTGAGCTATGCAGCATATTCTAGGAAGGCATGATACGAAATCAATGAGACCCATTCAAAAACTACCCTTCCATGGAAGAGTTTGGCAAACTATGGCCATGGTCCAAACGGGTCCTTAACATTTTGTGATCTATTCGACCACTTACTGCCATACTCACAGAAATGTGCAATCATCTATATGTAGTCATCATTAGTTCCTCTACTGCATATGAAACACAAAGCATCCTTCCGCTGCACTGAAACCGATCAGAAGCACAAACAAAGAGGGAAATGGGTTTACACTGCTTGACTACACAGACACAGCAGCCACAATAAGTTTGCAATCATTCTGCAATTTCTGTGGCTAATTAGTTAGGCATTCCGTGAGATTAAATGATAAAAGAAACCATCATACAAGTGTCTGAATAGTAGGACGAGAAGTGAAACTATGAATGCATTAACAGGAGGTCAGGAGTAAAGTGGACTCTTTGCACAATGGAGAATCTAGAGGTGCTTCATTTCACCCAGAAATTGCAGAATGATTGCAAACTTATTGTGGCTGCTGTGTCTGTGTAGTCAAGCAGTGTAAACCCATTTCCCTCTTTGTTTGTGCTTCTGATCGGTTTCAGTGCAGCGGAAGGATGCTTTGTGTTTCATATGCAGTAGAGGAACTAATGATGACTACATATAGATGATTGCACATTTCTGTGAGTATGGCAGTAAGTGGTCGAATAGATCACAAAATGTTAAGGACCCGTTTGGACCATGGCCATAGTTTGCCAAACTCTTCCATGGAAGGGTAGTTTTTGAATGGGTCTCATTGATTTCGTATCATGCCTTCCTAGAATATGCTGCATAGCTCAAATTAACTACAATAACTACCACACTCATGAATCACATGTACGCAGGCACGCAGCTACTAGTTTGAGAACAAGCGCTAGTCTTATTTTTCCCCAAATCCACACATAAGTAGGTGGTGTATGTGTGTGTGCACATCAGTTTTGAATCTGAGTAAGCTTTACAATTTTGTTTAATTTGGTTAGTTAAAGCTTCAACATAATAATAATATGTACTGCAGAAAATGTGACCAGCGATAGAAAGGGTGGAAGATAATAGCATTTGCCATTAAAATTTATCTAGTTCGGCAACCTTATCCTTTCCACCCTTGTACTGTACTGCAGCTCAAGTGATGAGCATGTGCGTTGGTACACTGTCAAATATAATGCCATAACTCTTGTTTATTCTTGACAGAAGGCCAAGCTACCTTTCATCCATTGGTGCTATATATATCTCTATATCAAAAGACCCATCTGAATGAGCATCCATCCACTAGGTCAGAAATGCTACAACACAGAGGCATCCAAACTTACCAATGTTGTTTGTAACAGAAATATCCACACTTATACACCACAGAAACATCCTTTCGTAACCAGTAGTATTTTTCCTATGCTTCTTCTCGGCTATGAAGAAATTAGTATGTGCCTGTGAGGCATCAGGAAGCCCAGATACTCCCACGTTGGGGTTGAAAGCACCTTTTTCTTCGTAACCGCCCAGGCTCGGCCCTGGGGAGAGGTGCAGCCGCCCAGGCTCCGGTGTTCATCCCCAAGCATATCAGCCGAGAGCCAAGGAAAACTGAGAGCCCAACAATGGAAGGCAAGCGGTCTCCTGCGTCGGTCATTTGTCTCGTGTCTGCGCGTAGACGGCAAACCGTCCGTCTCTCCCAGGCCCTAGATGATCACGCGTTTACGTCTTCGCCAACATCAGTGCGCGCGGCGAGCAGACCCGGTCCTGTGAATTTAGTGACCTGGAGCTAGCGGAGCTAGAAAGATGGACCCTTTAATATAACTCTAATAATATAACGATGTTTCTAACAAATGTAATGCATAAATCACCGCCGAAGCCGACGCTGGCGGAGAGGAAGCGCGGGCCGATGCGCGCGTCCCTGCCGACGGAGTGCGCCACCTCGGTGACGTCGGCGCCCGTGGCCTCGCAGAGTGCGGAGATGGCGTTGACGGAGGAGATGCGCTGCGCCAGGAAGGCGTTGGCGGCGAGCTTGGACAGCTCGGCGGACCACAGGTTGGTGGTGATGATGCGGTCTAGCGGAACCCACTGCGCGTACACGTCCCGGAGCTTGGCGACGGCGGCGCGGCCCTCGGGGGTCTCGCGGCCGCCGATGAGCACGCGGTCGGGCGCGAACAGGTCCTGCACGGCCGTGCCCTCCGCCAGGAACTCCGGGTTGGACAGGATCTGGTACCGCACGCCGCGGCTGTTGTGCACCAGGATCTTCTCGATGGCCTCCGCGGTCTTGACGGGCACCGTCGAC
The DNA here is from genome assembly GCA_030439765.1 of Tripidium arundinaceum. Classification (NCBI taxonomy): domain Eukaryota; kingdom Viridiplantae; phylum Streptophyta; class Magnoliopsida; order Poales; family Poaceae; genus Tripidium; species Tripidium arundinaceum. The sequence goes on along the minus strand of JAHUYU010003565.1, from coordinate 3,494 downwards.
TTCTCCACCACGATCTTGTCGGAGCGGGAGACGTCGGCGATCATGCGCGCCGCGCTCTCCCAGTAGGTGAGGTCGGCGGCCTTGCCGGCGCCCAGGCCGCAGGTCTTGGTCGGGGTGTTGACGGAGACGAAGACGATGTCGGCGTCGCCCACGTGGCGGTGCACCTCGGTGCTGAAGAAGAGGTTGCGGCCGCGGCATTGCCTCACGACGTCGTCCAGGCCGGGCTCGTAGATGGGGAGGCGCTCGCTGTTCCACCCGGCGATGCGCGGCTCCGAGATGTCCACCACCACCACCTCGATGGCAGGGCACTTGAGCGCGATCACCGCCATCGTCGGTCCGCCCACGTACCCCGCGCCAATGCAGCAGATCTTCACCATGGTCCTACACCACATGCATCAAGCAAACACCAAACATCCATCTTTATTACTGTACGTATTATTTATTTACTGTAGTAGTGTAAGTAGTAGTAAATTACAGTCTGCTAGTACTAGCAACAACACGGTAATTCATTTAGAGAAAAAGAGAGATTTTAGAGACGGATCGAGGTGCAAACCTTTGACTCGTTGGTGCTACGAGGAACAGGAAACGGAAGGGAGCATGTGAAATGGCGTGAAGAAGAAGAGGAGGAGAAAGGAGATGGGATGTGCTGACAAGTGAACGGCTACGAGCGAATGTAGTGTAGTGAGCGCCCACTTTTACCGCTCCAGCTCTGTGACCAGATTGCTTCACGTCCTCTGCCTTTCACCAACATTCACCACTGACAACGAATTGTGAATTATAAATCCTCCGTGTTATAGTAAAAAAAAAGTAAAGTGCATGGCCGATTCTCAATGGCAGTTCTCGTACTCACAGATTGCAGCGTTTTAGTCCTCAAACTTGTCGAGGTATGTCATGCTGCCCGCACGGGCACATCATGCCTTGCATGCTTGCGTGCCGGCATGGCACGCCTAAGGACTCCGCACTCCTAGTACCGTGTTTGGGCTCAAGTCTTGGCACGGCTAGTCGGTCGTGCCTATCGTGCCCGTGCCCTGCCTTTGTGTGCCCGTGCCATGTCGTGCCGGGCGGTCCAAATGGCCATGTATACATACTGGTCTTCGTACTCTCAAACTTCATCAACATTGCAAATACATTTCTTTAGGCATTTCTTGATGCAAAATCATAAGTAACAACACCACTTGATATGGTAAATAAAAAAAAGCTCATGAATGCCACTCTTTTGTGATTGAATTTTCTTTTGAAAAAAAAATAATTCGGGCCTCTATAAACGCACACAGGCAACGATTGAATTAACTGATCTTCTAATTTCCTTTTCTCAGTGTCAGACAACTGTCTTGACAACATTGCAAATTTTACAACACCTGAATTAATCAGTATAAAAGCATATGACTATGAGCATCAAGAACCCTGGCCAATATCTACTACTTATTAATTATGAGCTATATTCTATTCTTCACAGATTCACACTTGATAGCTGGGTAAGAAAGGAACGACGAAACAAGAAAATCCCTAACCTTAGGATGCTGCATTGGGGCCTCGATGTTTATAAAGACCAGGAGACAAAGGATTGGATTGGACCCTGGACTACTGGCATCCGGTGATTGGAGGAGGATTGCGAGTGTAGGCATGTCGCACGCACCCACGCGTCGCTCGACGGTGATTTATGCATTACATTTGTTAGAAACATCGTTATATTATTAGAGTTATATTAAAGGGTCCATCTTTCTAGCTCCGCTAGCTCCAGGTCACTAAATTCACAGGACCGGGTCTGCTCGCCGCGCGCACTGATGTTGGCGAAGACGTAAACGCGTGATCATCTAGGGCCTGGGAGAGACGGACGGTTTGCCGTCTACGCGCAGACACGAGACAAATGACCGACGCAGGAGACCGCTTGCCTTCCATTGTTGGGCTCTCAGTTTTCCTTGGCTCTCGGCTGATATGCTTGGGGATGAACACCGGAGCCTGGGCGGCTGCACCTCTCCCCAGGGCCGAGCCTGGGCGGTTACGAAGAAAAAGGTGCTTTCAACCCCAACGTGGGAGTATCTGGGCTTCCTGATGCCTCACAGGCACATACTAATTTCTTCATAGCCGAGAAGAAGCATAGGAAAAATACTACTGGTTACGAAAGGATGTTTCTGTGGTGTATAAGTGTGGATATTTCTGTTACAAACAACATTGGTAAGTTTGGATGCCTCTGTGTTGTAGCATTTCTGACCTAGTGGATGGATGCTCATTCAGATGGGTCTTTTGATATAGAGATATATATAGCACCAATGGATGAAAGGTAGCTTGGCCTTCTGTCAAGAATAAACAAGAGTTATGGCATTATATTTGACAGTGTACCAACGCACATGCTCATCACTTGAGCTGCAGTACAGTACAAGGGTGGAAAGGATAAGGTTGCCGAACTAGATAAATTTTAATGGCAAATGCTATTATCTTCCACCCTTTCTATCGCTGGTCACATTTTCTGCAGTACATATTATTATTATGTTGAAGCTTTAACTAACCAAATTAAACAAAATTGTAAAGCTTACTCAGATTCAAAACTGATGTGCACACACACATACACCACCTACTTATGTGTGGATTTGGGGAAAAATAAGACTAGCGCTTGTTCTCAAACTAGTAGCTGCGTGCCTGCGTACATGTGATTCATGAGTGTGGTAGTTATTGTAGTTAATTTGAGCTATGCAGCATATTCTAGGAAGGCATGATACGAAATCAATGAGACCCATTCAAAAACTACCCTTCCATGGAAGAGTTTGGCAAACTATGGCCATGGTCCAAACGGGTCCTTAACATTTTGTGATCTATTCGACCACTTACTGCCATACTCACAGAAATGTGCAATCATCTATATGTAGTCATCATTAGTTCCTCTACTGCATATGAAACACAAAGCATCCTTCCGCTGCACTGAAACCGATCAGAAGCACAAACAAAGAGGGAAATGGGTTTACACTGCTTGACTACACAGACACAGCAGCCACAATAAGTTTGCAATCATTCTGCAATTTCTGGGTGAAATGAAGCACCTCTAGATTCTCCATTGTGCAAAGAGTCCACTTTACTCCTGACCTCCTGTTAATGCATTCATAGTTTCACTTCTCGTCCTACTATTCAGACACTTGTATGATGGTTTCTTTTATCATTTAATCTCACGGAATGCCTAACTAATTAGCCACAGAAATTGCAGAATGATTGCAAACTTATTGTGGCTGCTGTGTCTGTGTAGTCAAGCAGTGTAAACCCATTTCCCTCTTTGTTTGTGCTTCTGATCGGTTTCAGTGCAGCGAAGGATGCTTTGTGTTTCATATGCAGTAGAGGAACTAATGATGACTACATATAGATGATTGCACATTTCTGTGAGTATGGCAGTAAGTGGTCGAATAGATCACAAAATGTTAAGGACCCGTTTGGACCATGGCCATAGTTTGCCAAACTCTTCCATGGAAGGGTAGTTTTTGAATGGGTCTCATTGATTTCGTATCATG
>JAHUYU010001860.1:0-19964 GCA_030439765.1 Tripidium arundinaceum | reverse complement strand
CCACCATTGCCGCCGCCGTCCTGAGCTCGCCAGGAAAACGCAAATCGGCGTTCCCGACCTTGGTTCTCAGAGAGGAATACACCTAGGTGATGAGCGCGGCCTCACAAACATGATGAGCCGAAAACAAGGACGGGGAGCATGTCGAGATGATGGCCCCCATGGCTGCGCCATGGCCAGTGAAATACGGAGCTCGCCGAAATGGTGCTCTAGTGCACGAAATGAGAAGGTAAAGGCACGGGAAGGAAACGGGGATTACCACGGGGCTCAGAGGATGGGTTCACGATGACCGGGCAGGCTCCAAGATGACCGACTACGAACGGAGGCGGACTGGAGAGAGAAAACAGCCACCGGTGAGCACGTTGCGGGCAAAACCGTGATGAAATCGAGAAAGGAGGTCACCTACGGTCACAGTGAAGCACCGCAAAACTCCAGGCACGGCCTCGGCGACGATTAGAGCAAGTTGGTGACCAGCAGTACCAGGAAAAGAACTTTGAGGAAGGCAAGTGTAACAAAGGCCCATTGTACCTATGAACATTATCTAATTCATACATATGCATGTGTCTAATTTTGTTTTGCCTTTAAGGACTGTACCTAGATTATATTTGATCTATATATCCTTGTTACCTATGGTTTGGGTTGCATGTTGGTTAGATGCTGCTGTGCATAACAAATGAATAATTTAAACTTGACTAATGGTATATGCAAATATGATAAAATTGTGCTTTTTAGCAACATGGACCAGGGGGCTAGATCACTGGGTTTTGGTGTTCTAGTGCCTCTCCCTAAGGACTTAATCCTGAAGCGGCCACCCACGAGGTTCGGTCCAACCCCGAGTGTCAAATGGCTCTGACTTTAACTTGGTAACTAGATTGTTCTAGCTCGTCTGTAGCTTACCGTAAGGGCAAGAGGGGGGCACTAGTTGGTATGTCTCTTTTCCTACCAGGGTGTGTACTATGCCGCGACCATGTGTGCCACTCCTAGAGGAGGGCTCCATATGACTAGACGGCTGAAACCTTAGCAGCTACGATGATTTAGAGCAACTAGTGAAGGGTTACATAGTGAAACCTTGCCGCACTTCCTTGGAAGAGGTGATGTGGGCTTTGCAAACCCCGGCATTGGGAATCACGGCTCGGCGGGTAAAGTTGTACAAATTTTGTAGAATTCTTTAAACTGTTATAATAGCCGTGCTCTCGGACATAAGCGGCCTGGATCCTTCATGATTAGTGGTTACTTGATGGTTTGGGAATGATTTAATCTTGATTAAAATTACTATAACTTGGGTTGGTTTATTCACTAAAGTAGTGATTCAGGTTTAATAAAATATGATCAACTAAAATTGCTAACCACAGTCAAACCATGTCAAGCCTTTGAGCCTCATAGACCCCTTTGTTATACTGTTAAGCATGCTGCGCTTACGCTTGCTTTATATTCAATGAAAATCACGGATGGGTACCAGATGTTGGCTTTGAGGACTTCCCGAAGATGTCCAAGAGTACTAGTTGATGTCCACCAGTTGGAGTCCCTATGGCAGCATGGGCTAGTTATCGTTTTTTGTAATAATATTGCTGTTGAGCAAAACTATGTGACAATGATGTCATGATTTAATGATGTAATAAAGTACTTTACTTTGATATTATGCAATTTGTTTATTATATGTGTGTTTGGACATCCTGGGCGCACATATAAGTGTACTTGGTTTTGTTTATCAAAACTGGGTGCGACAGCAGCCAAGAAGAACCGCTCCAGGAGACGTCGATCAAACCAACACTAAAAGAATCATCATTCAAAGAATGAAGAAGAAGAAGAAGCTATGAGGGATGAGTCCTCTACACCGAAGTCAAGTCCTCAGACCAAGCAAGTCTGGAAGGAGAAGGTAACACCATCATCAAGCTCATCATCACAAGAGGTGCAAACATCAGGGGTTCCATCCCTGGGACCGACCGATGCACCCTGGGAGGAATAAAGAACACGGCAAGAAGTCCGGTTCGGCGGACTTAAATCATCGAACCCTCACCGGGAGGTAAACTCGGTAGTTATCCATATTTACTTTTAGTATTGCATAACATATTTATTTTCCTTGCACTACATAATCATTTCTTTAAGCATATTTCCCTTGCTACTTTTTGCATTAGAAAAGAAAATAAAAATATTGCTCATTATTGCATTAGCATTTAAAAAAATCCTAAGCCCCATGTGAATAATTTTATGGCATAACACCCATGAGGATATTCGTTGTGGTGGCATAAAAATAAAAATAAATATGCATTCATCTTGTTACATTTTTCTCTGCATCATAAAAGAAAAATTCAAAAAAATATTGAGAACGAGATCCTACTGAATTCTACTTAGAAAAGAAATCATCAATCATTAAAAGCTCTAGGCAACTGAGGCTTAAGTGGCCAACTACTAACGCTTAATCTGTTCCACAAGTTTTGTTGTCTATTTGAGTTTCACGGGATTTGAAGAAGAGAAGACATGATAGACGGGAAGGTGTTCTATCACTGCTGGAAAACTGCCATACCAGACACCACCAACATCAACCGATGCTCCGATAGGGGAAGTATATCTTCGCTGTCAGTCTGGCTCACATCATAAGATCGAACGACTATGTCAACATCCAGCTTGGGGGATAGGGCAATCCCCCATGTATCTAAGATAAGTATTCCTTTCCCTTTTGGTTTAATTAAGTTTACTTTATTAGTTGCTAAAAAAATTATAATAAAAAGATGCATAACTTAAAACAAAATAAAAATTTATCTTTATCTATATATATATATATAACGTGTGGTCTTAAAGTCTGAAATAAAAAGAGAGTGTGTACAGAAGTTTGTGTTCTTAACTAAAATGGACTCTGAAGATTAACCTCTAAAGCATGAAAATGATGAATAGTTGCTCTGTTGTAATTCTTCTCAAGTATCTAGTTTTCAGTCTTGAATTCTCCCGAGTTTTGGATAAAATTGTTTTGACCTGAAGATTTACTCTGAACTTGAAACTCATGGGTAGCATGATGAGGACATCACTCCTTCTGATGCAACCGCTAATCCTCCAACAGTTATACAAGGTCCAGTGACCCGAGCACGAATGCGACAACTCAATTAGAGGTGAGCTCGTTTCTAAGTGATCCTTTTCATATTTTCGAGAATATGTTGCTACCTAATGATGTTATCTTGCTTAGAAACATTGAAGAGGGTCAAGATGTGCTTTGGGACGTTGGAGAAGGCAAAGAGGTGCAGCAAGGGTGTGCAACACAAGCCGGAGGTCCAATCCAACTCGAGTCCGAGTCTGCCTTGACCTCCAGACCAGTCTGCACTAAAACAAATGCCCAAGATGCATACGAACTCCGTTTTTGACGGTTCAACTTGGGTTGGAAAGCTAACTTCAGTACCTAACCAATGGTTGTAGTTTGACATTCAAAATCCACTCGAGTCAATGGGAATCATCGAAACAAGTCAGTGTCCAGAAACTGTTTTGATGCTGCGTCATCCACTTTGGGTCCAATGGACCGTGTATCGTATGGAGCCTATTAGGGGCGCGTCTAGGGGTCATGATGACCCTAACACCCTATTTAGCCACCACTGCTGCCGTCGTTACACCCTTGGGTTTTGCTTAAATTATTCTGTCAAGAACAGTTTCGCCGCTTGCTCGGTTTGTGAGACCCCAACTCGTGAGATTAATCATTCATCTGCAATTTGGTTGTTTTCTTTCTTGTTCTTGCTTGTGTTCTTCGTTGCACAGGCAGGGATTAGCCTTCGAGCGAGGTCAACTGGATCAATGACATGGTTAATAACCAGAAGAGTTGTGGTGCTAAGATTGCAGGGTTCGGGTCTTTCGATCTGAAGCCGGGTTGGTGTGTCATTCTCCACCACAACGATAGTTATCTCGAGCCTGACGAAAGATCGGGAACCACGTCCCCATCAAGTGGTAATCAGAGCTTCAGGTATATCATCAGGTTTACATCTATCCCTGAGCTAGTTCGAGTGTTTTTGCCTTCGTCCCATAGTCCAGTGCCATATTGTTTTTTTCCTGTCCTAGAACCTTCTGCGCCATAGCCTCTGCATATTTCGGTTTTCAGATCCATAGTGCTGAGTTTGTGTCCTGGTCGAGGTCTTGTTGCTGGGTTAAGTCATGTTAGAGTCCAGTCCGTATGTTTCCCCCACCATTTTCCATCAAACCCTAGTTACCAGCGCCATTTTCCCCACATTTTCCCTTCATTGTTCCTCTTTTGTCCTTCTCTTTTTTCTATTTTTTTGGCGTGTCTTGTTTTGTTTTTTGGAATCTTTGACTTTTTTTTATTTTTTTGATATACACAAGAAGTAACCATAGAAAATTTGAGCTTAAACAAGTGAAAGTCGTGGCCTATGAAAAATTCAGAAGATGTGCGCAAAAATTAGAAAAAGATTCCTGGGCTCAGAAAGACGATCTTTTCGGCTGTTTTTGGGGAAAATAAACTCGCCAAACCTAGTGATGCTGGGGACAGACGGATCCAAAAAATTTTTTGATCGATTTTGATATATGGAACGTCTGAAACGGAGTTCGTGTGCGAAAGTTATGGCAGTTTTAAAAATGCACTCTCAATTAGAGGACAAAATAGGAACAATGAAGGGAAAATGTGGGGAAAATGGCGCTGGTAACTAGGGTTTGATGGAAAATGGTGGGGGAAACATACGGACTGGACTCTAACATGACTTAACCAGCAACAAGACCTCGACCAGGACACAAACTCAGCACTATGGAATCTGAAAACCGAAATATGCAGAGGCTATGGCGCAGAAGGTTCTAGGACAGGAAAAAAACAATATGGCACTGGACTATGGGACGAAGGCAAAAACACTCGAACTAGCTCAGGGATAGATGTAAACCTGATGATATACCTGAAGCTCTGATTACCACTTGATGGGGACGTGGTTCCCGATCTTTCGTCAGGCTCGAGATAACTATCGTTGTGGTGGAGAATGACACACCAACCCGGCTTCAGATCGAAAGACCCGAACCCTGCAATCTTAGCACCACAACTCTTCTGGTTATTAACCATGTCATTGATCCAGTTGACCTCGCTCGAAGGCTAATCCCTGCCTGTGCAACGAAGAACACAAGCAAGAACAAGAAAGAAAACAACCAAATTGCAGATGAATGATTAATCTCACGAGTTGGGGTCTCACAAACCGAGCAAGCGGCGAAACTGTTCTTGACAGAATAATTTAAGCAAAACCCAAGGGTGTAACGACGGCAGCAGTGGTGGCTAAATAGGGTGTTAGGGTCATCATGACCCCTAGACGCGCCCCTAATAGGCTCCATACGATACACGGTCCATTGGACCCAAAGTGGATGACGCAGCATCAAAACAGTTTCTGGACACTGACTTGTTTCGATGATTCCCATTGACTCGAGTGGATTTTGAATGTCAAACTACAACCATTGGTTAGGTACTGAAGTTAGCTTTCCAACCCAAGTTGAACCGTCAAAAACGGAGTTCGTATGCATCTTGGGCATTTGTTTTAGTGCAGACTGGTCTGGAGGTCAAGGCAGACTCGGACTCGAGTTGGATTGGACCTCCGGCTTGTGTTGCACACCCTTGCTGCACCTCTTTGCCTTCTCCAACGTCCCAAAGCACATCTTGACCCTCTTCAATGTTTCTAAGCAAGATAACATCATTAGGTAGCAACATATTCTCGAAAATATGAAAAGGATCACTTAGAAACGAGCTCACCTCTAAATTGAGTTGTCGCATTCGTGCTCGGGTCACTGGACCTTGTATAACTGTTGGAGGATTAGCGGTTGCATCAGAAGGAGTGATGTCCTCATCATGCTACCCATGAGTTTCAAGTTCAGAGTAAATCTTCAGGTCAAAACAATTTTATCCAAAACTCGGGAGAATTCAAGACTGAAAACTAGATACTTGAGAAGAATTACAACAGAGCAACTATTCATCATTTTCATGCTTTAGAGGTTAATCTTCAGAGTCCATTTTAGTTAAGAACACAAACTTCTGTACACACTCTCTTTTTATTTCAGACTTTAAGACCACACGTTATATATATATATATAGATAAAGATAAATTTTTATTTTGTTTTAAGTTATGCATCTTTTTATTATAATTTTTTTAGCAACTAATAAAGTAAACTTAATTAAACCAAAAGGGAAAGGAATACTTATCTTAGATACATGGGGGATTGCCCTATCCCCCAAGCTGGATGTTGACATAGTCGTTCGATCTTATGATGTGAGCCAGACTGACAGCGAAGATATACTTCCCCTATCGGAGCATCGGTTGATGTTGGTGGTGTCTGGTATGGCAGTTTTCCAGCAGTGATAGAACACCTTCCCGTCTATCATGTCTTCTCTTCTTCAAATCCCGTGAAACTCAAATAGACAACAAAACTTGTGGAACAGATTAAGCGTTAGTAGTTGGCCACTTAAGCCTCAGTTGCCTAGAGCTTTTAATGATTGATGATTTCTTTTCTAAGTAGAATTCAGTAGGATCTCGTTCTCAATATTTTTTTGAATTTTTCTTTTATGATGCAGAGAAAAATGTAACAAGATGAATGCATATTTATTTTTATTTTTATGCCACCACAACGAATATCCTCATGGGTGTTATGCCATAAAATTATTCACATGGGGCTTAGGATTTTTTTAAATGCTAATGCAATAATGAGCAATATTTTTATTTTCTTTTCTAATGCAAAAAGTAGCAAGGGAAATATGCTTAAAGAAATGATTATGTAGTGCAAGGAAAATAAATATGTTATGCAATACTAAAAGTAAATATGGATAACTACCGAGTTTACCTCCCGGTGAGGGTTCGATGATTTAAGTCCGCCGAACCGGACTTCTTGCCGTGTTCTTTATTCCTCCCAGGGTGCATCGGTCGGTCCCAGGGATGGAACCCCTGATGTTTGCACCTCTTGTGATGATGAGCTTGATGATGGTGTTACCTTCTCCTTCCAGACTTGCTTGGTCTGAGGACTTGACTTCGGTGTAGAGGACTCATCCCTCATAGCTTCTTCTTCTTCTTCATTCTTTGAATGATGATTCTTTTAGTGTTGGTTTGATCGACGTCTCCTGGAGCGGTTCTTCTTTGGCTGCTGTCGCACCCAGTTTTGATAAACAAAACCAAGTACACTTATATGTGCGCCCAGGATGTCCAAACACACATATAATAAACAAATTGCATAATATCAAAGTAAAGTACTTTATTACATCATTAAATCATGACATCATTGTCACATAGTTTTGCTCAACAGCAATATTATTACAAAAACGATAACTAGCCCATGCTGCCATAGGGACTCCAACTGGTGGACATCAACTAGTACTCTTGGACATCTTCGGGGAAGTCCTCAAAGCCAACATCTGGTACCCATCCGTGATTTTCATTGAATATAAAGCAAGCGTAAGCGCAGCATGCTTAACAAGTATAACAAAGGGGTCTATGAGGCTCAAAGGCTTGACATGGTTTGACTGTGGTTAGCAATTTTAGTTGATCATATTTTATTAAACCTGAATCACTACTTTAGTGAATAAACCAACCCAAGTTATAGTAATTTTAATCAAGATTAAATCATTCCCAAACCATCAAGTAACCACTAATCATGAAGGATCCAGGCCGCTTATGTCCGAGAGCACGGCTATTATAACAGTTTAAAGAATTCTACAAAATTTGTACAACTTTACCCGCCGAGCCGTGATTCCCAATGCCGGGGTTTGCAAAGCCACATCACCTCTTCCAAGGAAGTGCGGCAAGGTTTCACTATGTAACCCTTCACTAGTTGCTCTAAATCATCGTAGCTGCTAAGGTTTCAGCCGTCTAGTCATATGGAGCCCTCCTCTAGGAGTGGCACACATGGTCGCGGCATAGTACACACCCTGGTAGGAAAAGAGACATACCAACTAGTGCCCCCCTCTTGCCCTTACGGTAAGCTACAGACGAGCTAGAACAATCTAGTTACCAAGTTAAAGTCAGAGCCATTTGACACTCGGGGTTGGACCGAACCTCGTGGGTGGCCGCTTCAGGATTAAGTCCTTAGGGAGAGGCACTAGAACACCAAAACCCAGTGATCTAGCCCCCTGGTCCATGTTGCTAAAAAGCACAATTTTATCATATTTGCATATACCATTAGTCAAGTTTAAATTATTCATTTGGTTATGCACAGCAGCATCTAACCAACATGCAACCCAAACCATAGGTAACAAGGATATATAGATCAAATATAATCTAGGTACAGTCCTTAAAGGCAAAACAAAATTAGACACATGCATATGTATGAATTAGATAATGTTCATAGGTACAATGGGCCTTTGTTACACTTGCCTTCCTCAAAGTTCTTTTCCTGGTACTGCTGGTCACCAACTTGCTCTAATCGTCGCCGAGGCCGTGCCTGGAGTTTTGCGGTGCTTCACTGTGACCGTAGGTGACCTCCTTTCTCGATTTCATCACGGTTTTGCCCGCAACGTGCTCACCGGTGGCTGTTTTCTCTCTCCAGTCCGCCTCCGTTCGTAGTCGGTCATCTTGGAGCCTGCCCGGTCATCGTGAACCCATCCTCTGAGCCCCGTGGTAATCCCCGTTTCCTTCCGTGCCTTTACCTTCTCATTTCGTGCACTAGAGCACCATTTCGGCGAGCTCCGTATTTCACTGGCCATGGCGCAGCCATGGGGGCCATCATCTCGACATGCTCCCCGTCCTTGTTTTCGGCCTCATCATGTTTGTGAGGCCGCGCTCATCACCTAGGTGTATTCCTCTCTGAGAACCAAGGTCGGGAACGCCGATTTGCGTTTTCCTGGCGAGCTCAGGACGGCGGCGGCAATGGTGGCTTCGCCGATGCCACTGTGCAGACGGCGGGGGCCCTCCCCTTCTTTCCCCGCCGTCTGATCTGTGTTGAATGGCCGAGATTAGATACCCCTTCAGGGGTATGTAATCGGTCCACCATGTGGGCCGTGGACTTGGCGCACGGCCAGAGCACCACCGGGTGCAGAGCACCATGGTGCACCACACCAACCAAGGGCCGCCATGTGGCCGCCCAGTCAGCCGGCGACGCAGTCAACCGCGGTCAGCCACGCGTGTTTTTCGCATTAGCCCCTGTGTTTTTCCGAAATCAACCCGCAATCCGATTCAGTTCAAAATAATTAGTTTTTAGTCCTGTTTTCTTTAGTTTTAGCCCCTGCCTTTTTAGAAAATAGGACGCGCCATCCAACCAGCATTAGAATTTAGTTTTTATTTGTTTTAATTCAAAAATGAGTTCCAGTATTTATAGAAATGCCATTGAATCTTGTTTTATGCATAACTTTCATGTTTTAAATCCGATTAGAGTGATTCTTTCGCTCATGTGTTCGTAGCAGTACGTAGATTACTTTTATGAGCTTTTTAGTCTCTATTTATACTATTTGGTGTACTATTCTAATAGAAATATATTTGTTTGCATGTATTGCTTGATGTGGATGCTTGTATGGTGGTGTGGTATACGTTTAGAAGGTGAGCAGTTCGAGTTTTTTGAGGAGCAAGTTGGTGACCAGCAGTACCAGGAAAAGAACTTTGAGGAAGGCAAGTGTAACAAAGGCCCATTGTACCTATGAACATTATCTAATTCATACATATGCATGTGTCTAATTTTGTTTTGCCTTTAAGGACTGTACCTAGATTATATTTGATCTATATATCCTTGTTACCTATGGTTTGGGTTGCATGTTGGTTAGATGCTGCTGTGCATAACCAAATGAATAATTTAAACTTGACTAATGGTATATGCAAATATGATAAAATTGTGCTTTTTAGCAACATGGACCAGGGGGCTAGATCACTGGGTTTTGGTGTTCTAGTGCCTCTCCCTAAGGACTTAATCCTGAAGCGGCCACCCACGAGGTTCGGTCCAACCCCGAGTGTCAAATGGCTCTGACTTTAACTTGGTAACTAGATTGTTCTAGCTCGTCTGTAGCTTACCGTAAGGGCAAGAGGGGGGCACTAGTTGGTATGTCTCTTTTCCTACCAGGGTGTGTACTATGCCGCGACCATGTGTGCCACTCCTAGAGGAGGGCTCCATATGACTAGACGGCTGAAACCTTAGCAGCTACGATGATTTAGAGCAACTAGTGAAGGGTTACATAGTGAAACCTTGCCGCACTTCCTTGGAAGAGGTGATGTGGGCTTTGCAAACCCCGGCATTGGGAATCACGGCTCGGCGGGTAAAGTTGTACAAATTTTGTAGAATTCTTTAAACTGTTATAATAGCCGTGCTCTCGGACATAAGCGGCCTGGATCCTTCATGATTAGTGGTTACTTGATGGTTTGGGAATGATTTAATCTTGATTAAAATTACTATAACTTGGGTTGGTTTATTCACTAAAGTAGTGATTCAGGTTTAATAAAATATGATCAACTAAAATTGCTAACCACAGTCAAACCATGTCAAGCCTTTGAGCCTCATAGACCCCTTTGTTATACTTGTTAAGCATGCTGCGCTTACGCTTGCTTTATATTCAATGAAAATCACGGATGGGTACCAGATGTTGGCTTTGAGGACTTCCCCGAAGATGTCCAAGAGTACTAGTTGATGTCCACCAGTTGGAGTCCCTATGGCAGCATGGGCTAGTTATCGTTTTTGTAATAATATTGCTGTTGAGCAAAACTATGTGACAATGATGTCATGATTTAATGATGTAATAAAGTACTTTACTTTGATATTATGCAATTTGTTTATTATATGTGTGTTTGGACATCCTGGGCGCACATATAAGTGTACTTGGTTTTGTTTATCAAAACTGGGTGCGACAGCAGCCAAAGAAGAACCGCTCCAGGAGACGTCGATCAAACCAACACTAAAAGAATCATCATTCAAAGAATGAAGAAGAAGAAGAAGCTATGAGGGATGAGTCCTCTACACCGAAGTCAAGTCCTCAGACCAAGCAAGTCTGGAAGGAGAAGGTAACACCATCATCAAGCTCATCATCACAAGAGGTGCAAACATCAGGGGTTCCATCCCTGGGACCGACCGATGCACCCTGGGAGGAATAAAGAACACGGCAAGAAGTCCGGTTCGGCGGACTTAAATCATCGAACCCTCACCGGGAGGTAAACTCGGTAGTTATCCATATTTACTTTTAGTATTGCATAACATATTTATTTTTATTTTTATGCCACCACAACGAATATCCTCATGGGTGTTATGCCATAAAATTATTCACATGGGGCTTAGGATTTTTTTAAATGCTAATGCAATAATGAGCAATATTTTTATTTTCTTTTCTAATGCAAAAAGTAGCAAGGGAAATATGCTTAAAGAAATGATTATGTAGTGCAAGGAAAATAAATATGTTATGCAATACTAAAAGTAAATATGGATAACTACCGAGTTTACCTCCCGGTGAGGGTTCGATGATTTAAGTCCGCCGAACCGGACTTCTTGCCGTGTTCTTTATTCCTCCCAGGGTGCATCGGTCGGTCCCAGGGATGGAACCCCTGATGTTTGCACCTCTTGTGATGATGAGCTTGATGATGGTGTTACCTTCTCCTTCCAGACTTGCTTGGTCTGAGGACTTGACTTCGGTGTAGAGGACTCATCCCTCATAGCTTCTTCTTCTTCTTCATTCTTTGAATGATGATTCTTTTAGTGTTGGTTTGATCGACGTCTCCTGGAGCGGTTCTTCTTTGGCTGCTGTCGCACCCAGTTTTGATAAACAAAACCAAGTACACTTATATGTGCGCCCAGGATGTCCAAACACACATATAATAAACAAATTGCATAATATCAAAGTAAAGTACTTTATTACATCATTAAATCATGACATCATTGTCACATAGTTTTGCTCAACAGCAATATTATTACAAAAACGATAACTAGCCCATGCTGCCATAGGGACTCCAACTGGTGGACATCAACTAGTACTCTTGGACATCTTCGGGGAAGTCCTCAAAGCCAACATCTGGTACCCATCCGTGATTTTCATTGAATATAAAGCAAGCGTAAGCGCAGCATGCTTAACAAGTATAACAAAGGGGTCTATGAGGCTCAAAGGCTTGACATGGTTTGACTGTGGTTAGCAATTTTAGTTGATCATATTTTATTAAACCTGAATCACTACTTTAGTGAATAAACCAACCCAAGTTATAGTAATTTTAATCAAGATTAAATCATTCCCAAACCATCAAGTAACCACTAATCATGAAGGATCCAGGCCGCTTATGTCCGAGAGCACGGCTATTATAACAGTTTAAAGAATTCTACAAAATTTGTACAACTTTACCCGCCGAGCCGTGATTCCCAATGCCGGGGTTTGCAAAGCCCACATCACCTCTTCCAAGGAAGTGCGGCAAGGTTTCACTATGTAACCCTTCACTAGTTGCTCTAAATCATCGTAGCTGCTAAGGTTTCAGCCGTCTAGTCATATGGAGCCCTCCTCTAGGAGTGGCACACATGGTCGCGGCATAGTACACACCCTGGTAGGAAAAGAGACATACCAACTAGTGCCCCCCTCTTGCCCTTACGGTAAGCTACAGACGAGCTAGAACAATCTAGTTACCAAGTTAAAGTCAGAGCCATTTGACACTCGGGGTTGGACCGAACCTCGTGGGTGGCCGCTTCAGGATTAAGTCCTTAGGGAGAGGCACTAGAACACCAAAACCCAGTGATCTAGCCCCCTGGTCCATGTTGCTAAAAAGCACAATTTTATCATATTTGCATATACCATTAGTCAAGTTTAAATTATTCATTTGGTTATGCACAGCAGCATCTAACCAACATGCAACCCAAACCATAGGTAACAAGGATATATAGATCAAATATAATCTAGGTACAGTCCTTAAAGGCAAAACAAAATTAGACACATGCATATGTATGAATTAGATAATGTTCATAGGTACAATGGGCCTTTGTTACACTTGCCTTCCTCAAAGTTCTTTTCCTGGTACTGCTGGTCACCAACTTGCTCCTCAAAAAACTCGAACTGCTCACCTTCTAAACGTATACCACACCACCATACAAGCATCCACATCAAGCAATACATGCAAACAAATATATTTCTATTAGAATAGTACACCAAATAGTATAAATAGAGACTAAAAAGCTCATAAAAGTAATCTACGTACTGCTACGAACACATGAGCGAAAGAATCACTCTAATCGGATTTAAAACATGAAAGTTATGCATAAAACAAGATTCAATGGCATTTCTATAAATACTGGAACTCATTTTTGAATTAAAACAAATAAAAACTAAATTCTAATGCTGGTTGGATGGCGCGTCCTATTTTCTAAAAAGGCAGGGGCTAAAACTAAAGAAAACAGGACTAAAAACTAATTATTTTGAACTGAATCGGATTGCGGGTTGATTTCGGAAAAACACAGGGGCTAATGCGAAAAACACGCGTGGCTGACCGCGGTTGACTGCGTCGCCGGCTGACTGGGCGGCCACATGGCGGCCCTTGGTTGGTGTGGTGCACCATGGTGCTCTGCACCCGGTGGTGCTCTGGCCGTGCGCCAAGTCCACGGCCCACATGGTGGACCGATTACATACCCCTGAAGGGGTATCTAATCTCGGCCATTCAACACAGATCAGACGGCGGGGAAAGAAGGGGAGGGCCCCCGCCGTCTGCACAGTGGCATCGGCGAAGCCACCATTGCCGCCGCCGTCCTGAGCTCGCCAGGAAAACGCAAATCGGCGTTCCCGACCTTGGTTCTCAGAGAGGAATACACCTAGGTGATGAGCGCGGCCTCACAAACATGATGAGGCCGAAAACAAGGACGGGGAGCATGTCGAGATGATGGCCCCCATGGCTGCGCCATGGCCAGTGAAATACGGAGCTCGCCGAAATGGTGCTCTAGTGCACGAAATGAGAAGGTAAAGGCACGGGAAGGAAACGGGGATTACCACGGGGCTCAGAGGATGGGTTCACGATGACCGGGCAGGCTCCAAGATGACCGACTACGAACGGAGGCGGACTGGAGAGAGAAAACAGCCACCGGTGAGCACGTTGCGGGCAAAACCGTGATGAAATCGAGAAAGGAGGTCACCTACGGTCACAGTGAAGCACCGCAAAACTCCAGGCACGGCCTCGGCGACGATTAGAGCTCCAACTCGAGAGATTGAGAGTGGAGTGTGTGCGAGCTCGGAACAAAGACCGAAGAACAGAGAGAAGAGCTCGGCAGAGGGATTTATAGGCGGGGGAGGACGATAGAAGCGGAAACGGACGTGGCGGTTACTTCCCGGCATCGCCGCAAGGCTCGAAGGCGCCCCTTGATGGCCTCCATCACTCGGGTCTTCAAAAGGGAAGTGAAGGATACGATTAAGGCCGATGCGGGATTCCAGTGTGAGGAAGGAGAAGGGTGGCCGACTGACATGTGGGACCCAGGCGACAGCGAGAGAAGAGAGGGAGAGAGCGCGCGCTGGTGTGCGGCTGATGTGCGGGCCCCACCACGCAGCGAGAGAAGGAGGGGGGCGCGCGGGCGAACACAGGCCATGCCACGCAGCAGCCTAGCGGGCCGGCGCTGTTGGGCTAGGGCGAAGCCCAGTTGGGTTTGCGCGCATGCACAAGCGAGGGAAAGGGGAGGCATGGAAGCGGGCAGCTCCACTCGGCCGCCAAGCGGGCCACAAGATGGGCCAGAGCGTCAACGCCGAGCTGGGCTCTGCGAGCGCGAAAGAGAGGGAAGGGGGAAGTGGGGCCGGATGGCTACCAACGGCCCAAGGCCGAGTTCCAGGCATGGGAGAAGGAAAAGAAAGGTGGGCTGGCTTTGGTTGCTGGGCTAGAAAGGAGGAAAAGGAAATTTTAAAAAGGAAAACCCTTTTTAATTTTTAGAGCTTTGAAACTTGGTCAAATTCAAATGAAATTTGAATTCAACCTCAAACAACCTAGCCCTACACTCAACCAAAAACAATATGCTTCGGCATGAATGCAACAAACATGTTCCTAAACCTTATAGTTAATTTTAATTAACAAAAAATTATTATTTGTCCTAGGTTAAGAAGCATAGAAAATTAAATAAATGCTTAATTTAATTACTAAATTGCAAATAAACTTTTAGGGTGTTACAGCTGCTCATAAGTTGTATAACTATTGAAATAACAGCGTACCTTTTCTGTTGGAAACTAGAAGTGGATTTTCCCTGATTTGATGTAAATGATTGCACTGGTGGTGTTAAGGAACGGTCTTCCAAGGATGATGGGTGTATCGTCCTCCTCTCCCATATCTAGGACCATAAAGTCGGCAGGAACATAGTGATCTTGAATCTTGACAATGACGTCTTTTGCTATTCCCTCTGGAAATCGAAATGTCTGGTTCGCCATCTGCAACTGTATATATGTGGGGTACAAAGGTTCTTTGAACAAATGATCATAAGTTACCTTAGACATTATGTTGACGCTCGATCCAATGTCGCAGAAGATCTTGTGGAAGATATTTTGTGCAATAGTACACTCGATCGTTGGTACTCCTGGATCATCCTTCTTGGTGAGGTATGGTGAGACAAGGAGATGGTCATATTCTGATCTGACTGCGTTGATCATCTTAATTGATTCTTGTTGTGGCTGCCTGATCTTGTTCCTCCTTCTTCGGTTGTTCTTCTTCTTGTATGCAATTGTGTCCTCGTTTATGTACACCTTCTGTGGATGCGTAGAGATTGCAGTGTCTGATTCTTGAAAGTGAACTTCTCCTTTCTATCCTTGATTGTGAAACAAATCTTGGCACTATCTGCGTAGATGATGGCTTTGGAGGTGCTCAGGAATGGTCGGCCCAAAATAATGCATGCCCTCTCATCTCCTCCTGTTTCCACCACTACAAAGTCTGCAGGTACATACAAGTTTCCAACTCGCACACAGGTATCTTCAAGAATTCCCTCGGGGTAGCAGAGTGACTGATCTGCAAGCTGCAAACGCATGGTTGTATATAACAAAGGTTCTCCATGAATTTTCTCGCAAATTACCTTTGACATAATGTTGACACTTGCTTCGAAGTCACAGACAACTTCTTTGAACTCATAAGGTCCAAGAGCTATGGGGATGACAGGTCATCCTAGGTCCCCTTTCTTGACAGGCATGGAGTCATCTCTCCATCCTCCTTGGTAGTTCGGCCTTGATTGCTGATTCCATCCTTGATTTTGTTGAGGACGATAGTTGTTGTTGTTGTTGATGTAGTTCACATCCTCTTGAATTTTAGGGCAGTTGTTCCCTGAATGCCTAGTGTTTCCACACTCGTCACATGTCATGCAGGAATCGTGAATGTGCATGACTTCTTGCTTCCCATTGGCTTGTTCATCGAGCCTCTTCATTAGCAGGTCGATCTTGGTAGACAACATGTCTACCTCCTTGAGTTGGTGCATACCTCCACCTCTCTTGTGGGTCTGTTGACATTCTTCATTCCAACCTTGGTTGGAGGCCATCTTCTCCACTAGAGATGTTGCTTGTGGAATTGAAGTGACAGAAAAGCACCTCTTGTAGCAGCATCCATGTTCTCACGGGTGCTATTGGTGAGCCCGTGGTAGAAAGTCTGCATGAGTAGCCAATTCTCCATCCCATGATGAGGATAGTCTAATATGTAGTCTTGAAAACGTTCCCATGCCTCAAGGACAGATTCATTGTGTTGCTGCTAAAAACTTGTAATTTTCCCACGCAGAGCATTTGTTTTGCCCATGGGAAAGAACTTTGCTAGGAAGGCAGTGGAGCAGATCTCCTAGGTAGTGTTTCTATCTTTGTTGGCATAGAACCATTGCTTCGCCTTCCCCAAGAGTGAGAATGGGAAGAGGCGAAGTAGGATGGCGTCTCTGGTAACTCCTTTGATGGTGAAAGTACTACAGATCTCCAAGAAGTGTTGGAGATGAGCACTAGCATCTTCATGTGCCTTTCCACAGAACTGGCTACTTGCACCATGTTGATGAGAGCTGGCTTAAGCTCAAAAGCATTGTCTCCAATGTTCACTACCGGTCCAGTATGGATGTTAGCTGTAGTTGGAGTAGAGAATTCACGGAGAGTTCTGTCAGCCATAGCTTCAAAATCTAGTGTTATGCTTCGCCTGATCTGGTTGTTTTCCGATGTTGAGACTAGAACTTTCTTGAGTTTGGCTTTTGTTCGTCTGATTAGTTCTTTTGGATTGTCAATGAAATTTGTCGGAAGATCAAAACTGGTCATACATTACCCTGCATAAGATATAAAAGTAGACAGAACAAGGGTAAACATGTTTAAGTAGAAATAGATGGTTTCCTTGATCACATCAGTGAGTAAAATTGCTAACCACAGTCAAACCATGTCAAGCCTTTGAGCCTCATAGACCCCTTTGTTATACTTGTTAAGCATGCTGCGCTTACGCTTGCTTTATATTCAATGAAAATCACGGATGGGTACCAGATGTTGGCTTTGAGGACTTCCCCGAAGATGTCCAAGAGTACTAGTTGATGTCCACCAGTTGGAGTCCCTATGGCAGCATGGGCTAGTTATCGTTTTTGTAATAATATTGCTGTTGAGCAAAACTATGTGACAATGATGTCATGATTTAATGATGTAATAAAGTACTTTACTTTGATATTATGCAATTTGTTTATTATATGTGTGTTTGGACATCCTGGGCGCACATATAAGTGTACTTGGTTTTGTTTATCAAAACTGGGTGCGACAGCAGCCAAAGAAGAACCGCTCCAGGAGACGTCGATCAAACCAACACTAAAAGAATCATCATTCAAAGAATGAAGAAGAAGAAGAAGCTATGAGGGATGAGTCCTCTACACCGAAGTCAAGTCCTCAGACCAAGCAAGTCTGGAAGGTGTACATAAACGAGGACACAATTGCATACAAGAAGAAGAACAACCGAAGAAGGAGGAACAAGATCAGGCAGCCACAACAAGAATCAATTAAGATGATCAACGCAGTCAGATCAGAATATGACCATCTCCTTGTCTCACCATACCTCACCAAGAAGGATGATCCAGGAGTACCAACGATCGAGTGTACTATTGCACAAAATATCTTCCACAAGATCTTCTGCGACATTGGATCGAGCGTCAACATAATGTCTAAGGTAACTTATGATCATTTGTTCAAAGAACCTTTGTACCCCACATATATACAGTTGCAGATGGCGAACCAGACATTTCGATTTCCAGAGGGAATAGCAAAAGACGTCATTGTCAAGATTCAAGATCACTATGTTCCTGCCGACTTTATGGTCCTAGATATGGGAGAGGAGGACGATACACCCATCATCCTTGGAAGACCGTTCCTTAACACCACCAGTGCAATCATTTACATCAAATCAGGGAAAATCCACTTCTAGTTTCCAACAGAAAAGGTACGCTGTTATTTCAATAGTTATACAACTTATGAGCAGCTGTAACACCCTAAAAGTTTATTTGCAATTTAGTAATTAAATTAAGCATTTATTTAATTTTCTATGCTTCTTAACCTAGGACAAATAATAATTTTTTGTTAATTAAAATTAACTATAAGGTTTAGGAACATGTTTGTTGCATTCATGCCGAAGCATATTGTTTTTGGTTGAGTGTAGGGCTAGGTTGTTTGAGGTTGAATTCAAATTTCATTTGAATTTGACCAAGTTTCAAAGCTCTAAAAATTAAAAAGGGTTTTCCTTTTAAAATTTCCTTTTCCTCCTTTCTAGCCCAGCAACCAAAGCCAGCCCACCTTTCTTTTCCTTCTCCCATGCCTGGAACTCGGCCTTGGGCCGTTGGTAGCCATCCGGCCCACTTCCCCCTTCCCTCTCTTTCGCGCTCGCAGAGCCCAGCTCGGCGTTGACGCTCTGGCCCATCTTGTGGCCCGCTTGGCGGCCGAGTGGAGCTGCCCGCTTCCATGCCTCCCCTTTCCCTCGCTTGTGCATGCGCGCAAACCCAACTGGGCTTCGCCCTAGCCCAACAGCGCCGGCCCGCTAGGCTGCTGCGTGGCATGGCCTGTGTTCGCCCGCGCGCCCCCCTCCTTCTCTCGCTGCGTGGTGGGGCCCGCACATCAGCCGCACACCAGCGCGCGCTCTCTCCCTCTCTTCTCTCGCTGTCGCCTGGGTCCCACATGTCAGTCGGCCACCCTTCTCCTTCCTCACACTGGAATCCCGCATCGGCCTTAATCGTATCCTTCACTTCCCTTTTGAAGACCCGAGTGATGGAGGCCATCAAGGGGCGCCTTCGAGCCTTGCGGCGATGCCGGGAAGTAACCGCCACGTCCGTTTCCGCTTCTATCGTCCTCCCCCGCCTATAAATCCCTCTGCCGAGCTCTTCTCTCTGTTCTTCGGTCTTTGTTCCGAGCTCGCACACACTCCACTCTCAATCTCTCGAGTTGGAGCTCTAATCGTCGCCGAGGCCGTGCCTGGAGTTTTGCGGTGCTTCACTGTGACCGTAGGTGACCTCCTTTCTCGATTTCATCACGGTTTTGCCCGCAACGTGCTCACCGGTGGCTGTTTTCTCTCTCCAGTCCGCCTCCGTTCGTAGTCGGTCATCTTGGAGCCTGCCCGGTCATCGTGAACCCATCCTCTGAGCCCCGTGGTAATCCCCGTTTCCTTCCCGTGCCTTTACCTTCTCATTTCGTGCACTAGAGCACCATTTCGGCGAGCTCCGTATTTCACTGGCCATGGCGCAGCCATGGGGGCCATCATCTCGACATGCTCCCCGTCCTTGTTTTCGGCCTCATCATGTTTGTGAGGCCGCGCTCATCACCTAGGTGTATTCCTCTCTGAGAACCAAGGTCGGGAACGCCGATTTGCGTTTTCCTGGCGAGCTCAGGACGGCGGCGGCAATGGTGGCTTCGCCGATGCCACTGTGCAGACGGCGGGGGCCCTCCCCTTCTTTCCCCGCCGTCTGATCTGTGTTGAATGGCCGAGATTAGATACCCCTTCAGGGGTATGTAATCGGTCCACCATGTGGGCCGTGGACTTGGCGCACGGCCAGAGCACCACCGGGTGCAGAGCACCATGGTGCACCACACCAACCAAGGGCCGCCATGTGGCCGCCCAGTCAGCCGGCGACGCAGTCAACCGCGGTCAGCCACGCTC
>JAHUYU010000613.1:0-19607 GCA_030439765.1 Tripidium arundinaceum | reverse complement strand
ATGTCATTTTCTTGTCCGAAGAAGAGGAAAGGCTGTGAATTACGCAATGTGTAGAAGACCAAGGAAGCGGTGTGAAGATCACCGTGGTAGTGGAGTACAATGGCAAGACCACTTGGAGTGGAGGGAGCCTCTGCTTGTGGAATATCTTGGGCCGGCAGTGGCAGTTGCGGCACTCGGCACTGGGCACCGGCAGGCAAGGGTGGCCATGAACCCCGCCCGCAGCAGGCAGCACGTTAGCAGATGATGAAGCCGTCACGTTTCTGACCCCGCCCCATCCCATCCCACGCACGCAGACGCAGCAGGCAGCTTGGCGGTAACGCACGCACGTTTCAGCCACCGAGCCCAGTGGGTCAGTCCAGTCCATGGAGACGTGCAAGGATCGTCGCTGAACGCACTGCACTGGGCGGCGAGCGGCGTGGTGGCCGATGCTTCCCTCCCATTCCACCACACGACACGACAACACGCCAGGCCACAGGCCAAGCTGAGCATGCACCGACTATGGCAGGACAGGGCAGGCGCCAGGCGGGACCAGCTGCCGTTACTGACCGTGACCGGTGGTGCGCCCAAGCAAGCCGGCCCGGGGAGGCAGAGCGCGCAACGACAAGGGAACCGGAAAGCCAGCCCGACGCGACGCCAAAACGCCCCCGCCTGCCCGCCCGGTAGCCAAGGCAGCCGGCCCATAAAGGAGGGTGGCCGTCGACTGCCCTCGAACCGAGGAGGAGGGGCAGGGCAGCCGAGCCAAGCAGACTGCAGACCACGCGACGCTTGCTGCTGCCGCGGACACGCTACCAGGCACGGGCAGAGGCAGGCGGCACGCGCTCCAGCACTGAGGGAGGGAGGCCCTGCGCCTGCCTGCCACTCGTGCCGTCCCGCCCCGACCCTCCCCCGCGGCGGCCGAGAGAGAGAGAGAGAGAGATTCGCCGATGCCCAGCCATGAGGCCTGCTGCGGCACCATGTTCTGGGTGTACCTCATGTCCTGCTTCGGCCTCGTCATGTTCGCCGGCCTCATGTCGGGACTCACCCTCGGACTCATGTCCCTCAGCCTCGTCGACCTCGAGGTGCTCTCCAAGGCCGGCACGCCCAGGGACAAGCGCAACGCCGGTACTCCTCCTCCTCCTCCTCCTCCTCGTTTCGTCTCACCCGCGGCGGCGGCATGCCCTGGGCCGGAGCAGTTGCTGCTGCTTCTGATTAGCAGCTAGCCTTGTTTCTATTCTGATTCTAAGCTGTGTGTGTCACGTGTTGCCCTCGCCCCTCTCTCGCGCGCAGCCAGGATCCTCCCCGTCGTGAAGAACCAGCACCTGCTCCTCTGCACGCTCCTCATCGGCAACTCGCTCGCCATGGAGGCGCTGCCCATATTCCTCGACACGCTCGTGCCGCCCTACGTCGCCATCCTCATCTCCGTCACGCTCATCCTCGCGTTCGGCGAGGTGCTCTACTTGCTTTCATTCATCCATCCACTTGCTGATTCGGTTCCTGCTGCTACGTCGCCCCTTTCGTCCTGAAAAATAGTTCCCCCCGTTTGCTTCCTGATGAATGAATTGAGCCACCATCTGATTCGGTTCCTCCCCCTCCTCCCGCAGATCATTCCGCAAGCCATCTGCACGCGCTACGGGCTCAGCGTGGGGGCCAAGGCGGCGCCCGTGGTCCGCGTACTGCTCATCCTCTTCTTCCCCGTCGCCTATCCGATCAGTAAGGTACGTTACGTGCTGCTGCTCTTCCGGCTGCTGATTTGTTCCTCGTGCTTGGAAGAGCCTCAGTGAGGGATTGGAGCCTTGTGCTTGGCGGATTGCCCGCCTGAATTTGGGATGGGACGGCACAGGTGGCCGGCTGCGAGCAGGATACAGTTCGATCGCTAGCTGGTTCATTATTTTAATTTCATTTGACAACGAAAAGGGATTTTCGCTCCATGCTCGTCTAGTCGTCCAAGTTTCACGGTGTCATTGGCCCTTCGTCCTTTTATAAAATTGGATGGATTGGATTGCGCACGCTGACTATGAAGTCACTTATTTAACTTGGTATATCCGCCCAGTGACACAAGAAGAAGTAACTGGAACCGTGAAGCAAGAACCGTTGCCTTGATCTTATAATGTCGCCGGATTAAGTAAATGGAGATGTCTGTATATATGCACAATTCTAAATGTGGCTGACTCATTTAGGGCAAACCAGTTCCAGTTAAAGAACAGTTTAATCACTTCCACGATAAACTGGCTGTTACCCATTAGCAATCCTATGGAATTAATTATACATCTGATTGTGAAGTGAATGCCACAACTTGTCAATTCTATAGAACGTGAACGTCAGAAACATATTTTTCACCACATAAAAACAAGGCAACCAGTTGTTGGAGGTAACAGAGAAAATAATCAGCCAGAGCAACTCTCCCAGGCGACTGCATTGCAATATATAGGATAAGTACTGCATTGATTACATACAGCTCACTAGAGCTTTAACTAGACAGAATAGCTGCCTGGGTACCCGCACAACTCTTGGGCTACCCAAGGACTTAATGACATAGATTAACTAAAAACTTAAATACACTAAATGTGCCTGGGAAGCAGGGCTTACAGCTACAGTTCTCCCCCTAAGACCTGCTTCAACCCTTCTTGATCTGCTTGATGCCAATTCTGCTTCTCATATCTTCAAGCTTGGCCTTGCCCAAAGCCTTAGTGAGAATGTCTGCCAATTGATCAGCTGTAGGGATGTACTCAGTCCTGATGCTGCCTTCTTCAATACAATCCCTGATAAAATGTTGCTTAACTCTGATATGTTTGCTCCTGTCATGGAAGACAGGATTCTTAGCAAGTGCAATTGCAGACTTGTTGTCAACCCTCAGTTCCACAGTCTCCACCTTTCTTCCCAACAAATCAGCCAACAATCTTGACAACCACAAGGCTTGTGTTGCTGCTGAAGTCATAGCCACATATTCAGCCTCACAACTAGACAAAGCCACCACCCTTTGCTTGATAGATTGCCAGCTGACCAAGCTGTTGCCAAAGAAGAACAGACAACCTGTTGTGCTTTTGCTGGAGTCAATATCACCGGCTAGGTCTGAATCACAGTAGCCCACAAACCTAGCAGAATTTGGGGCTCTTTTGAACTGTAGACCATAGTCCAATGTTCCAGCCAAGTACCTCAGCACCCTCTTGACTGCTTGCTGGTGCTCAGTGGTCGGTTTCTCCAAGAATCTGCTCACATAGCCCACTGAGAAAGCCAAATCAGGCCTGGTATGAACCAGGTATCTCAAGCTTCCAACCAGCCTCCTATACTGAGTTGGATCCACCTCCTTGGCAGTGCTATGCTTGCTGAGCTTCAGGCGCTCTTCCATTGGTGTAGCTGCTGGATTGCAATCAGACATGCCTCCCAGTTCTAGGATTTTCTTGGCATAGTGAGTCTGCCTCATGGTGGTCTCATTCTTGCCTTGCTGCACTTCAATGCCAAGGTAGAAGCTGAGCAAACCCAAGTCACTCATCTCAAAGGTGGATTTCATCCTTTCCTTGAAAGCCTTTACTTCATCTTTGACTGCTCCAGTGATAATCAGATCATCAACATAGACCCCAACCAGCAACACTGAGCCCTCTGAACCTTTCCTGTAAATTGCTGCTTCATGTTTGCTCTGTTTGAACCCCATTTCCTTCAGGGTAGAGTCCAACTTAGCGTTCCACGCCCTGGGTGCCTGCTTCAGCCCATACAAAGCTTTGTGCAGGCGATATACCTTGCTTTCTTCCCCAGGAATAGCAAACCCAGGTGGCTGCTGGACATATACTTCTTCCTTGAGCTCTCCATTTAGAAAAGCTGACTTGACATCCATATGATGAACAGTCCATCCTTCCTGGGCAGCTAGAGCAAGCAGCAGTCTCACTGATTCTATGCGCGCAACAGGAGCGAACACATCCTCATAATCAACACCCTCTTGCTGCACAAACCCACGAGCAACAAGCCGAGCCTTGTGCTTGATCATATCTCCTTTCTCATCTTTCTTCAGCTTGTAGACCCATTTTAGAGAAATTGGCCGATGGCCAGCTCGGGGAGACACAAGCTCCCAGGTGACATTGTGCTCAACAGCGCGCAGCTCCTCTTTCATTGCTGCCTGCCATGCAGGATCATCTTTTGCCTCTGCATAAGAAATGGGTTCCCCAGAGTGGGTGAGGTGGAGCTCTGCGAACAAGCGCTGCGCCGGCGGTGGAACTTCCTGTTCCCCGCCCAATATGCCATCTATGGTACGATAGCGCAGCTGCTCGTCGTTGTGATAAGTGTCCAGCCGTTCCTCATCATCTTCCAAGGGAGTCACGTGCTCCACTTGTGGGCTGGCTGGAGCTGGTGGTGGTGAAGGCGTTCTGGATGTCTCAGACACCTCTTCTCCTGCATCAAGCACCGATTCTACTGCTGGGAAAGCTTCAGGTGAGGCAGAATGGGGCTGAGGAGATGAGTGTGACTGCACTGAACCTCCAGCTCTAGGGACTTCTTCCTCCCAAGGAAATTCCACCACAAAATCACTACCAGCTGCCCCAGACGTACCTGCTGCTGGTGATGTCCAATCCCAACCTCTTCCTTCATCAAAAACCACATCTCGGCTGACACGTACACGCTGAGATGCTGGATCAAAAACTCGATAGGCTTTGGCTCCTTCAGCATAGCCAATAAATACTCCAGCTTCACCACGATCATCAAATTTCCTGAGCTGAGACAAACGGCGAGTATATGCCACACAACCAAACACCTTCAAATGGCCAACAGTGGGTGCTCGGCCATGCCATGCTTCATAGGGAGTGACATCACCTAGAGCCTTGGTTGGTGACCGATTCAGAATATGCACAGCAGTCATCACTGCCTCCCCCCAAAACTTGGCTGGCATCTGGCGCTGCTTGAGTAAGGCACGTGCCATGGCCACCACGGTTTGATTTCTACGCTCCACCACGCCATTCTGCTGTGGTGAATGAGGAGCACTGTAATGCCTTTTGACTCCTTCATTGGCACAATAAGCAGCAAATTCTGCAACAGTAAACTCTCCTCCATTATCTGTGCGCAGAACTTTCAGTTTACGCCCACTCTCCACCTCTGCAGCAGCCTTCACCTTCTTGATAGCATCTGCTGCAGCATCCTTAGATGACAGCAGCACTGCCCACATGAATCGTGTGGCATCATCTACAAGCAGCAGAATATAGCGATTACCTGCCGAAGTTGCTGGTGTAACTGGCCCACAGAGATCACCATGCACCAATTCAAGGTGATCCTGAGCACGATATGTTGCTGCAGCAGGAAATGATCGCCTCCTCTGTTTGGTGGTGACACAAGTGTCACACACTTGCTCAACATGATCGATTTTTGGCATCCCTCTTGCCATTTCCTCCTTGCCAAGCCTCCGCAGGGCCTCAAAATTCAGATGCCCAAAACGCTCATGCCATTGCCACGCCTCCTCATCCCTGCGCGCAGCAAGACACACTGGCTGTGCTGTCTTCATATGCAGTACATACAGCCGGTTCGCGCCACGCCTCACCTTGGCCAGTAGGCGACCGCTGCTGCGTTCCCAAATCCGCAGTACTCCATCATCAATCACCACCTTTGAGCCATTCTCATCAAGTTGACCGAGGCTCATGATCGAGTTCTTCAACGCCGGAATGAAATAAACTCCATGAAGAACACGATGCTCACCAGTCTTTGCTTCAAAAACAATTGAGCCAACGCCCTTGATTTCCACCTTGGACGCGTCCCCGAACCGAACCGTGCCTCGAACGTCCGTGTTCAGGTCTGAAAACAGGTCACGCCGCCCAGTCATGTGGTGTGTTGCGCCTGAATCAAGGTACCAGCCGCCAGCCATCTCTTCATCATCTGCTCCCAGATAAGCACGCGCACGTGGCTCAAAGAACTCAACGCGCTGCGCTGTATAGTTGAGCTCCGGCGTGCTCTGTTCCATCTCAATGAAGCCGTGAGACAGAAACAGAGCTGCATCTTCCTCACACTCAGCAAACTGGGCACGCCCTTCATGTCCTCCTTGCTGCCCAGCTTGGTTACCGCCGCCACGGCCTCCTCCACGGTTTCCGCCGCCGCGTCCACCACGATTTCCTCCCCCGCCACCGCGCTCTGTTCCATCACGGCGCGGCTGGGGACATTCACGCGCCCAATGCCCTTCCTGATGGCAGTTGAGGCACGTGTTGGGGCCAACACGGCCGGCGCCATTGCCTTCTCCACGTCCGCCGCCACGGCCAGCACCTCTGCCCCGTCCGCGTCCACCTCCGCGGCTGCGTCCTCCGCCACTGCCGCGCTGGTTCTTGAAACCAGAACCGCCAGCTTCTTCTGCGCCTTTCTTCTCCTTCCTCAAACGCGCACGCCACTGCTCCTCAGTGTACAGTAGCTTGCCGTTGATGGACACCGGCTCTATCACAGCTTGCGCTTCACGGTCATCCACCGCCTTGAGCCTTCCTGTCACCTCTTCAAGTGTGAGCGCCTCGAAGTCGAGGAACTGCTCAATGGCGACGACGATCTGCGCGTACTTGGTCGGCACCGTGCGCAGAAACTTTCCCAGTAGCCAGTCCAACAACTAAATGGAGACAATTATAAGAATCAAATAAGGTACTGCAAAGCGTAAGTAACACATACATACGCTACAGCAATAAGAAGTTTGGTGCCCTCAACCAAACTGGTGTAGCTGTAAGCCCTGCTTCCCAGGCACATTTAGTGTATTTAAGTTTTTAGTTAATCTATGTCATTAAGTCCTTGGGTAGCCCAAGAGTTGTGCGGGTACCCAGGCAGCTATTCTGTCTAGTTAAAGCTCTAGTGAGCTGTATGTAATCAATGCAGTACTTATCCTATATATTGCAATGCAGTCGCCTGGAGAGTTGCTCTGGCTGATTATTTTCTCTGTTACCTCCAACAATTGGTACCAGAGCCTAGGTTAGACACCTTCTCACCTTCTCATCTTCTCCATGACGTCAACCTCCTCTGAGCGCCGGGCTAGGAAGACCAAGGAAGCCACTGAGGGCGAGCTGGGCGACCCCTCTGGCAGGGCTGCGCGCCTGAAGGCAGCAGAGGAGGTGGCGGCGCTGGCTGTCAAGGCGGCACAGCAGGCTGCAGCAGCCGCGGAGGCGGTGGCCAGGACAGCGCAGGAGCTGCGGGAGGAGATAGCAGCAGAGAAGGGAGATGAGGAGGAGGAGGAGGAACAAGAAGAGGAGGACCGGAGGAACCGGCGGCCGCCGACTCCGCCGCGGGACAGGCGCCGTTCGCAGTCACCACTGCGTGACCGAAGGCGTCGTGGCGGCGGTCGCTATGAGTCGCCGCAAGGCAGGGTGGTCTACCGCGATTCCGGCAGCGGCACATCATGGCCAATGCTGGACAAGACCAATTATTATGAGTGGAGCCAGACGATGAAGCTCAGGATGCAGGCGCGCGACCTCTGGGAAGCTGTTGAAGGAGGCCCAGTGTAGTTTCGCGACGATAGGCGAGCTCTGGAGGTGATCGTCGCTGCTGTGCCTAAGGAGTTGGGGCTCCCGCTCCTCGACAAGGCGACGGCAAAAGAGG
This sequence comes from Tripidium arundinaceum, assembly GCA_030439765.1. Taxonomy (NCBI): domain Eukaryota; kingdom Viridiplantae; phylum Streptophyta; class Magnoliopsida; order Poales; family Poaceae; genus Tripidium; species Tripidium arundinaceum. The sequence continues at coordinate 12,095 of JAHUYU010000613.1, read as the reverse complement.
CATGGGATGCCATCGCTGCGACTCGTATCGGTGTGGACAGGGTCCGCCGAGCGACGTTGCAGCGACTGCGTCGGGAGTGGGAGAACATTGACGTCAAGCCTGGCGAGCCGATGGAGGATTTTGCCCTGCGGCTGTCAACTCTGCACCAGCAGCTGGTGCTTCATGGAGACAGGGACATCGATGAGGCGCGTGTCGTGGAAAAGTTTCTGCGCACGGTGCCGACCAAGTACGCGCAGATCGTCGTCGCCATTGAGCAGTTCCTCGACTTCGAGGCGCTCACACTTGAAGAGGTGACAGGAAGGCTCAAGGCGGTGGATGACCGTGAAGCGCAAGCTGTGATAGAGCCGGTGTCCATCAACGGCAAGCTACTGTACACTGAGGAGCAGTGGCGTGCGCGTTTGAGGAAGGAGAAGAAAGGCGCAGAAGAAGCTGGCGGTTCTGGTTTCAAGAACCAGCGCGGCAGTGGCGGAGGACGCAGCCGCGGAGGTGGACGCGGACGGGGCAGAGGTGCTGGCCGTGGCGGCGGACGTGGAGAAGGCAATGGCGCCGGCCGTGTTGGCCCCAACACGTGCCTCAACTGCCATCAGGAAGGGCATTGGGCGCGTGAATGTCCCCAGCCGCGCCGTGATGGAACAGAGCGCGGTGGCGGGGGAGGAAATCGTGGTGGACGCGGCGGCGGAAACCGTGGAGGAGGCCGTGGCGGCGGTAACCAAGCTGGGCAGCAAGGAGGACATGAAGGGCGTGCCCAGTTTGCTGAGTGTGAGGAAGATGCAGCTCTGTTTCTGTCTCACGGCTTCATTGAGATGGAACAGAGCACGCCGGAGCTCAACTATACAGCGCAGCGCGTTGAGTTCTTTGAGCCACGTGCGCGTGCTTATCTGGGAGCAGATGATGAAGAGATGGCTGGCGGCTGGTACCTTGATTCAGGCGCAACACACCACATGACTGGGCGGCGTGACCTGTTTTCAGACCTGAACACGGACGTTCGAGGCACGGTTCGGTTCGGGGACGCGTCCAAGGTGGAAATCAAGGGCGTTGGCTCAATTGTTTTTGAAGCAAAGACTGGTGAGCATCGTGTTCTTCATGGAGTTTATTTCATTCCGGCGTTGAAGAACTCGATCATGAGCCTCGGTCAACTTGATGAGAATGGCTCAAAGGTGGTGATTGATGATGGAGTACTGCGGATTTGGGAACGCAGCAGCGGTCGCCTACTGGCCAAGGTGAGGCGTGGCGCGAACCGGCTGTATGTACTGCATATGAAGACAGCACAGCCAGTGTGTCTTGCTGCGCGCAGGGATGAGGAGGCGTGGCAATGGCATGAGCGTTTTGGGCATCTGAATTTTGAGGCCCTGCGGAGGCTTGGCAAGGAGGAAATGGCAAGAGGGATGCCAAAAATCGATCATGTTGAGCAAGTGTGTGACACTTGTGTCACCACCAAACAGAGGAGGCGATCATTTCCTGCTGCAGCAACATATCGTGCTCAGGATCACCTTGAATTGGTGCATGGTGATCTCTGTGGGCCAGTTACACCAGCAACTTCGGCAGGTAATCGCTATATTCTGCTGCTTGTAGATGATGCCACACGATTCATGTGGGCAGTGCTGCTGTCATCTAAGGATGCTGCAGCAGATGCTATCAAGAAGGTGAAGGCTGCTGCAGAGGTGGAGAGTGGGCGTAAACTGAAAGTTCTGCGCACAGATAATGGAGGAGAGTTTACTGTTGCAGAATTTGCTGCTTATTGTGCCAATGAAGGAGTCAAAAGGCATTACAGTGCTCCTCATTCACCACAGCAGAATGGCGTGGTGGAGCGTAGAAATCAAACCGTGGTGGCCATGGCACGTGCCTTACTCAAGCAGCGCCAGATGCCAGCCAAGTTTTGGGGGGAGGCAGTGATGACTGCTGTGCATATTCTGAATCGGTCACCAACCAAGGCTCTAGGTGATGTCACTCCCTATGAAGCATGGCATGGCCGAGCACCCACTGTTGGCCATTTGAAGGTGTTTGGTTGTGTGGCATATACTCGCCGTTTGTCTCAGCTCAGGAAATTTGATGATCGTGGTGAAGCTGGAGTATTTATTGGCTATGCTGAAGGAGCCAAAGCCTATCGAGTTTTTGATCCAGCATCTCAGCGTGTACGTGTCAGCCGAGATGTGGTTTTTGATGAAGGAAGAGGTTGGGATTGGACATCACCAGCAGCAGGTACGTCTGGGGCAGCTGGTAGTGATTTTGTGGTGGAATTTCCTTGGGAGGAAGAAGTCCTAGAGCTGGAGGTTCAGTGCAGTCACACTCATCTCCTCAGCCCCATTCTGCCTCACCTGAAGCTTTCCCAGCAGTAGAATCGGTGCTTGATGCAGGAGAAGAGGTGTCTGAGACATCCAGAACGCCTTCACCACCACCAGCTCCAGCCAGCCCACAAGTGGAGCACGTGACTCCCTTGGAAGATGATGAGGAACGGCTGGACACTTATCACAACGACGAGCAGCTGCGCTATCGTACCATAGATGGCATATTGGGCGGGGAACAGGAAGTTCCACCGCCGGCGCAGCGCTTGTTCGCAGAGCTCCACCTCACCCACTCTGGGGAACCCATTTCTTATGCAGAGGCAAAAGATGATCCTGCATGGCAGGCAGCAATGAAAGAGGAGCTGCGCGCTGTTGAGCACAATGTCACCTGGGAGCTTGTGTCTCCCCGAGCTGGCCATCGGCCAATTTCTCTAAAATGGGTCTACAAGCTGAAGAAAGATGAGAAAGGAGATATGATCAAGCACAAGGCTCGGCTTGTTGCTCGTGGGTTTGTGCAGCAAGAGGGTGTTGATTATGAGGATGTGTTCGCTCCTGTTGCGCGCATAGAATCAGTGAGACTGCTGCTTGCTCTAGCTGCCCAGGAAGGATGGACTGTTCATCATATGGATGTCAAGTCAGCTTTTCTAAATGGAGAGCTCAAGGAAGAAGTATATGTCCAGCAGCCACCTGGGTTTGCTATTCCTGGGGAAGAAAGCAAGGTATATCGCCTGCACAAAGCTTTGTATGGGCTGAAGCAGGCACCCAGGGCGTGGAACGCTAAGTTGGACTCTACCCTGAAGGAAATGGGGTTCAAACAGAGCAAACATGAAGCAGCAATTTACAGGAAAGGTTCAGAGGGCTCAGTGTTGCTGGTTGGGGTCTATGTTGATGATCTGATTATCACTGGAGCAGTCAAAGATGAAGTAAAGGCTTTCAAGGAAAGGATGAAATCCACCTTTGAGATGAGTGACTTGGGTTTGCTCAGCTTCTACCTTGGCATTGAAGTGCAGCAAGGCAAGAATGAGACCACCATGAGGCAGACTCACTATGCCAAGAAAATCCTAGAACTGGGAGGCATGTCTGATTGCAATCCAGCAGCTACACCAATGGAAGAGCGCCTGAAGCTCAGCAAGCATAGCACTGCCAAGGAGGTGGATCCAACTCAGTATAGGAGGCTGGTTGGAAGCTTGAGATACCTGGTTCATACCAGGCCTGATTTGGCTTTCTCAGTGGGCTATGTGAGCAGATTCTTGGAGAAACCGACCACTGAGCACCAGCAAGCAGTCAAGAGGGTGCTGAGGTACTTGGCTGGAACATTGGACTATGGTCTACAGTTCAAAAGAGCCCCAAATTCTGCTAGGTTTGTGGGCTACTGTGATTCAGACCTAGCCGGTGATATTGACTCCAGCAAAAGCACAACAGGTTGTCTGTTCTTCTTTGGCAACAGCTTGGTCAGCTGGCAATCTATCAAGCAAAGGGTGGTGGCTTTGTCTAGTTGTGAGGCTGAATATGTGGCTATGACTTCAGCAGCAACACAAGCCTTGTGGTTGTCAAGATTGTTGGCTGATTTGTTGGGAAGAAAGGTGGAGACTGTGGAACTGAGGGTTGACAACAAGTCTGCAATTGCACTTGCTAAGAATCCTGTCTTCCATGACAGGAGCAAACATATCAGAGTTAAGCAACATTTTATCAGGGATTGTATTGAAGAAGGCAGCATCAGGACTGAGTACATCCCTACAGCTGATCAATTGGCAGACATTCTCACTAAGGCTTTGGGCAAGGCCAAGCTTGAAGATATGAGAAGCAGAATTGGCATCAAGCAGATCAAGAAGGGTTGAAGCAGGTCTTAGGGGGAGAACTGTAGCTGTAAGCCCTGCTTCCCAGGCACATTTAGTGTATTTAAGTTTTTAGTTAATCTATGTCATTAAGTCCTTGGGTAGCCCAAGAGTTGTGCGGGTACCCAGGCAGCTATTCTGTCTAGTTAAAGCTCTAGTGAGCTGTATGTAATCAATGCAGTACTTATCCTATATATTGCAATGCAGTCGCCTGGGAGAGTTGCTCTGGCTGATTATTTTCTCTGTTACCTCCAACAACTGGTTGCCTTGTTTTTATGTGGTGAAAAATATGTTTCTGACGTTCACGTTCTATAGAATTGACAAGTTGTGGCATTCACTTCACAATCAGATGTATAATTAATTCCATAGGATTGCTAATGGGTAACAGCCAGTTTATCGTGGAAGTGATTAAACTGTTCTTTAACTGGAACTGGTTTGCCCTAAATGAGTCAGCCACATTTAGAATTGTGCATATATACAGACATCTCCATTTACTTAATCCGGCGACATTATAAGATCAAGGCAACGGTTCTTGCTTCACGGTTCCAGTTACTTCTTCTTCCCCGTCGCCTATCCGATCAGTAAGGTACGTTACGTGCTGCTGCTCTTCCGGCTGCTGATTTGTTCCTCGTGCTTGGAAGAGCCTCAGTGAGGGATTGGAGCCTTGTGCTTGGCGGATTGCCCGCCTGAATTTGGGATGGGACGGCACAGGTGGCCGGCTGCGAGCAGGATACAGTTCGATCGCTAGCTGGTTCATTATTTTAATTTCATTTGACAACGAAAAGGGATTTTCGCTCCATGCTCGTCTAGTCGTCCAAGTTTCACGGTGTCATTGGCCCTTCGTCCTTTTATAAAATTGGATGGATTGGATTGCGCACGCTGACTATGAAGTCACTTATTTAACTTGGTATATCCGCCCAGTGACACAAGAAGAAGTAACTGGAACCGTGAAGCAAGAACCGTTGCCTTGATCTTATAATGTCGCCGGATTAAGTAAATGGAGATGTCTGTATATATGCACAATTCTAAATGTGGCTGACTCATTTAGGGCAAACCAGTTCCAGTTAAAGAACAGTTTAATCACTTCCACGATAAACTGGCTGTTACCCATTAGCAATCCTATGGAATTAATTATACATCTGATTGTGAAGTGAATGCCACAACTTGTCAATTCTATAGAACGTGAACGTCAGAAACATATTTTTCACCACATAAAAACAAGGCAACCAGTTGTTGGAGGTAACAGAGAAAATAATCAGCCAGAGCAACTCTCCCAGGCGACTGCATTGCAATATATAGGATAAGTACTGCATTGATTACATACAGCTCACTAGAGCTTTAACTAGACAGAATAGCTGCCTGGGTACCCGCACAACTCTTGGGCTACCCAAGGACTTAATGACATAGATTAACTAAAAACTTAAATACACTAAATGTGCCTGGGAAGCAGGGCTTACAGCTACAGTTCTCCCCCTAAGACCTGCTTCAACCCTTCTTGATCTGCTTGATGCCAATTCTGCTTCTCATATCTTCAAGCTTGGCCTTGCCCAAAGCCTTAGTGAGAATGTCTGCCAATTGATCAGCTGTAGGGATGTACTCAGTCCTGATGCTGCCTTCTTCAATACAATCCCTGATAAAATGTTGCTTAACTCTGATATGTTTGCTCCTGTCATGGAAGACAGGATTCTTAGCAAGTGCAATTGCAGACTTGTTGTCAACCCTCAGTTCCACAGTCTCCACCTTTCTTCCCAACAAATCAGCCAACAATCTTGACAACCACAAGGCTTGTGTTGCTGCTGAAGTCATAGCCACATATTCAGCCTCACAACTAGACAAAGCCACCACCCTTTGCTTGATAGATTGCCAGCTGACCAAGCTGTTGCCAAAGAAGAACAGACAACCTGTTGTGCTTTTGCTGGAGTCAATATCACCGGCTAGGTCTGAATCACAGTAGCCCACAAACCTAGCAGAATTTGGGGCTCTTTTGAACTGTAGACCATAGTCCAATGTTCCAGCCAAGTACCTCAGCACCCTCTTGACTGCTTGCTGGTGCTCAGTGGTCGGTTTCTCCAAGAATCTGCTCACATAGCCCACTGAGAAAGCCAAATCAGGCCTGGTATGAACCAGGTATCTCAAGCTTCCAACCAGCCTCCTATACTGAGTTGGATCCACCTCCTTGGCAGTGCTATGCTTGCTGAGCTTCAGGCGCTCTTCCATTGGTGTAGCTGCTGGATTGCAATCAGACATGCCTCCCAGTTCTAGGATTTTCTTGGCATAGTGAGTCTGCCTCATGGTGGTCTCATTCTTGCCTTGCTGCACTTCAATGCCAAGGTAGAAGCTGAGCAAACCCAAGTCACTCATCTCAAAGGTGGATTTCATCCTTTCCTTGAAAGCCTTTACTTCATCTTTGACTGCTCCAGTGATAATCAGATCATCAACATAGACCCCAACCAGCAACACTGAGCCCTCTGAACCTTTCCTGTAAATTGCTGCTTCATGTTTGCTCTGTTTGAACCCCATTTCCTTCAGGGTAGAGTCCAACTTAGCGTTCCACGCCCTGGGTGCCTGCTTCAGCCCATACAAAGCTTTGTGCAGGCGATATACCTTGCTTTCTTCCCCAGGAATAGCAAACCCAGGTGGCTGCTGGACATATACTTCTTCCTTGAGCTCTCCATTTAGAAAAGCTGACTTGACATCCATATGATGAACAGTCCATCCTTCCTGGGCAGCTAGAGCAAGCAGCAGTCTCACTGATTCTATGCGCGCAACAGGAGCGAACACATCCTCATAATCAACACCCTCTTGCTGCACAAACCCACGAGCAACAAGCCGAGCCTTGTGCTTGATCATATCTCCTTTCTCATCTTTCTTCAGCTTGTAGACCCATTTTAGAGAAATTGGCCGATGGCCAGCTCGGGGAGACACAAGCTCCCAGGTGACATTGTGCTCAACAGCGCGCAGCTCCTCTTTCATTGCTGCCTGCCATGCAGGATCATCTTTTGCCTCTGCATAAGAAATGGGTTCCCCAGAGTGGGTGAGGTGGAGCTCTGCGAACAAGCGCTGTTGAGCACAATGTCACCTGGGAGCTTGTGTCTCCCCGAGCTGGCCATCGGCCAATTTCTCTAAAATGGGTCTACAAGCTGAAGAAAGATGAGAAAGGAGATATGATCAAGCACAAGGCTCGGCTTGTTGCTCGTGGGTTTGTGCAGCAAGAGGGTGTTGATTATGAGGATGTGTTCGCTCCTGTTGCGCGCATAGAATCAGTGAGACTGCTGCTTGCTCTAGCTGCCCAGGAAGGATGGACTGTTCATCATATGGATGTCAAGTCAGCTTTTCTAAATGGAGAGCTCAAGGAAGAAGTATATGTCCAGCAGCCACCTGGGTTTGCTATTCCTGGGGAAGAAAGCAAGGTATATCGCCTGCACAAAGCTTTGTATGGGCTGAAGCAGGCACCCAGGGCGTGGAACGCTAAGTTGGACTCTACCCTGAAGGAAATGGGGTTCAAACAGAGCAAACATGAAGCAGCAATTTACAGGAAAGGTTCAGAGGGCTCAGTGTTGCTGGTTGGGGTCTATGTTGATGATCTGATTATCACTGGAGCAGTCAAAGATGAAGTAAAGGCTTTCAAGGAAAGGATGAAATCCACCTTTGAGATGAGTGACTTGGGTTTGCTCAGCTTCTACCTTGGCATTGAAGTGCAGCAAGGCAAGAATGAGACCACCATGAGGCAGACTCACTATGCCAAGAAAATCCTAGAACTGGGAGGCATGTCTGATTGCAATCCAGCAGCTACACCAATGGAAGAGCGCCTGAAGCTCAGCAAGCATAGCACTGCCAAGGAGGTGGATCCAACTCAGTATAGGAGGCTGGTTGGAAGCTTGAGATACCTGGTTCATACCAGGCCTGATTTGGCTTTCTCAGTGGGCTATGTGAGCAGATTCTTGGAGAAACCGACCACTGAGCACCAGCAAGCAGTCAAGAGGGTGCTGAGGTACTTGGCTGGAACATTGGACTATGGTCTACAGTTCAAAAGAGCCCCAAATTCTGCTAGGTTTGTGGGCTACTGTGATTCAGACCTAGCCGGTGATATTGACTCCAGCAAAAGCACAACAGGTTGTCTGTTCTTCTTTGGCAACAGCTTGGTCAGCTGGCAATCTATCAAGCAAAGGGTGGTGGCTTTGTCTAGTTGTGAGGCTGAATATGTGGCTATGACTTCAGCAGCAACACAAGCCTTGTGGTTGTCAAGATTGTTGGCTGATTTGTTGGGAAGAAAGGTGGAGACTGTGGAACTGAGGGTTGACAACAAGTCTGCAATTGCACTTGCTAAGAATCCTGTCTTCCATGACAGGAGCAAACATATCAGAGTTAAGCAACATTTTATCAGGGATTGTATTGAAGAAGGCAGCATCAGGACTGAGTACATCCCTACAGCTGATCAATTGGCAGACATTCTCACTAAGGCTTTGGGCAAGGCCAAGCTTGAAGATATGAGAAGCAGAATTGGCATCAAGCAGATCAAGAAGGGTTGAAGCAGGTCTTAGGGGGAGAACTGTAGCTGTAAGCCCTGCTTCCCAGGCACATTTAGTGTATTTAAGTTTTTAGTTAATCTATGTCATTAAGTCCTTGGGTAGCCCAAGAGTTGTGCGGGTACCCAGGCAGCTATTCTGTCTAGTTAAAGCTCTAGTGAGCTGTATGTAATCAATGCAGTACTTATCCTATATATTGCAATGCAGTCGCCTGGGAGAGTTGCTCTGGCTGATTATTTTCTCTGTTACCTCCAACAACTGGTTGCCTTGTTTTTATGTGGTGAAAAATATGTTTCTGACGTTCACGTTCTATAGAATTGACAAGTTGTGGCATTCACTTCACAATCAGATGTATAATTAATTCCATAGGATTGCTAATGGGTAACAGCCAGTTTATCGTGGAAGTGATTAAACTGTTCTTTAACTGGAACTGGTTTGCCCTAAATGAGTCAGCCACATTTAGAATTGTGCATATATACAGACATCTCCATTTACTTAATCCGGCGACATTATAAGATCAAGGCAACGGTTCTTGCTTCACGGTTCCAGTTACTTCTTCTTGTGTCACTGGGCGGATATACCAAGTTAAATAAGTGACTTCATAGTCAGCGTGCGCAATCCAATCCATCCAATTTTATAAAAGGACGAAGGGCCAATGACACCGTGAAACTTGGACGACTAGACGAGCATGGAGCGAAAATCCCTTTTCGTTGTCAAATGAAATTAAAATAATGAACCAGCTAGCGATCGAACTGTATCCTGCTCGCAGCCGGCCACCTGTGCCGTCCCATCCCAAATTCAGGCGGGCAATCCGCCAAGCACAAGGCTCCAATCCCTCACTGAGGCTCTTCCAAGCACGAGGAACAAATCAGCAGCCGGAAGAGCAGCAGCACGTAACGTACCTTACTGATCGGATAGGCGACGGGGAAGAAGAAGTAACTGGAACCGTGAAGCAAGAACCGTTGCCTTGATCTTATAATGTCGCCGGATTAAGTAAATGGAGATGTCTGTATATATGCACAATTCTAAATGTGGCTGACTCATTTAGGGCAAACCAGTTCCAGTTAAAGAACAGTTTAATCACTTCCACGATAAACTGGCTGTTACCCATTAGCAATCCTATGGAATTAATTATACATCTGATTGTGAAGTGAATGCCACAACTTGTCAATTCTATAGAACGTGAACGTCAGAAACATATTTTTCACCACATAAAAACAAGGCAACCAGTTGTTGGAGGTAACAGAGAAAATAATCAGCCAGAGCAACTCTCCCAGGCGACTGCATTGCAATATATAGGATAAGTACTGCATTGATTACATACAGCTCACTAGAGCTTTAACTAGACAGAATAGCTGCCTGGGTACCCGCACAACTCTTGGGCTACCCAAGGACTTAATGACATAGATTAACTAAAAACTTAAATACACTAAATGTGCCTGGGAAGCAGGGCTTACAGCTACAGTTCTCCCCCTAAGACCTGCTTCAACCCTTCTTGATCTGCTTGATGCCAATTCTGCTTCTCATATCTTCAAGCTTGGCCTTGCCCAAAGCCTTAGTGAGAATGTCTGCCAATTGATCAGCTGTAGGGATGTACTCAGTCCTGATGCTGCCTTCTTCAATACAATCCCTGATAAAATGTTGCTTAACTCTGATATGTTTGCTCCTGTCATGGAAGACAGGATTCTTAGCAAGTGCAATTGCAGACTTGTTGTCAACCCTCAGTTCCACAGTCTCCACCTTTCTTCCCAACAAATCAGCCAACAATCTTGACAACCACAAGGCTTGTGTTGCTGCTGAAGTCATAGCCACATATTCAGCCTCACAACTAGACAAAGCCACCACCCTTTGCTTGATAGATTGCCAGCTGACCAAGCTGTTGCCAAAGAAGAACAGACAACCTGTTGTGCTTTTGCTGGAGTCAATATCACCGGCTAGGTCTGAATCACAGTAGCCCACAAACCTAGCAGAATTTGGGGCTCTTTTGAACTGTAGACCATAGTCCAATGTTCCAGCCAAGTACCTCAGCACCCTCTTGACTGCTTGCTGGTGCTCAGTGGTCGGTTTCTCCAAGAATCTGCTCACATAGCCCACTGAGAAAGCCAAATCAGGCCTGGTATGAACCAGGTATCTCAAGCTTCCAACCAGCCTCCTATACTGAGTTGGATCCACCTCCTTGGCAGTGCTATGCTTGCTGAGCTTCAGGCGCTCTTCCATTGGTGTAGCTGCTGGATTGCAATCAGACATGCCTCCCAGTTCTAGGATTTTCTTGGCATAGTGAGTCTGCCTCATGGTGGTCTCATTCTTGCCTTGCTGCACTTCAATGCCAAGGTAGAAGCTGAGCAAACCCAAGTCACTCATCTCAAAGGTGGATTTCATCCTTTCCTTGAAAGCCTTTACTTCATCTTTGACTGCTCCAGTGATAATCAGATCATCAACATAGACCCCAACCAGCAACACTGAGCCCTCTGAACCTTTCCTGTAAATTGCTGCTTCATGTTTGCTCTGTTTGAACCCCATTTCCTTCAGGGTAGAGTCCAACTTAGCGTTCCACGCCCTGGGTGCCTGCTTCAGCCCATACAAAGCTTTGTGCAGGCGATATACCTTGCTTTCTTCCCCAGGAATAGCAAACCCAGGTGGCTGCTGGACATATACTTCTTCCTTGAGCTCTCCATTTAGAAAAGCTGACTTGACATCCATATGATGAACAGTCCATCCTTCCTGGGCAGCTAGAGCAAGCAGCAGTCTCACTGATTCTATGCGCGCAACAGGAGCGAACACATCCTCATAATCAACACCCTCTTGCTGCACAAACCCACGAGCAACAAGCCGAGCCTTGTGCTTGATCATATCTCCTTTCTCATCTTTCTTCAGCTTGTAGACCCATTTTAGAGAAATTGGCCGATGGCCAGCTCGGGGAGACACAAGCTCCCAGGTGACATTGTGCTCAACAGCGCGCAGCTCCTCTTTCATTGCTGCCTGCCATGCAGGATCATCTTTTGCCTCTGCATAAGAAATGGGTTCCCCAGAGTGGGTGAGGTGGAGCTCTGCGAACAAGCGCTGCGCCGGCGGTGGAACTTCCTGTTCCCCGCCCAATATGCCATCTATGGTACGATAGCGCAGCTGCTCGTCGTTGTGATAAGTGTCCAGCCGTTCCTCATCATCTTCCAAGGGAGTCACGTGCTCCACTTGTGGGCTGGCTGGAGCTGGTGGTGGTGAAGGCGTTCTGGATGTCTCAGACACCTCTTCTCCTGCATCAAGCACCGATTCTACTGCTGGGAAAGCTTCAGGTGAGGCAGAATGGGGCTGAGGAGATGAGTGTGACTGCACTGAACCTCCAGCTCCAGGGACTTCTTCCTCCCAAGGAAATTCCACCACAAAATCACTACCAGCTGCCCCAGACGTACCTGCTGCTGGTGATGTCCAATCCCAACCTCTTCCTTCATCAAAAA